>ARYC01019843.1:0-21653 GCA_000711775.1 Oxytricha trifallax
CCCAAAACCCCAAAACCCCAAAACCCCAAAACCCCAAAACCCCAAAACCCCAAAACCCCAAAACCAAAAGCCAAAGATATGAGGGTTTTCATTGTGTTTTCATTGGGTTTTCATTTGGTTTTTGTTTGGTTTTCATTGGGTTTTCATAGGGTTTTCATTGGTTTATCGTTGGGTTTTCATAGGGTTTTCATTGGGTTTTCATAGGGTTTTCATTAGGTTTTTATAGGGTTTTCATCTGGGTTTTCATGTGGGTTTTGGGGTTTTCTTATATAAAAAGAAGAATTTACTCTATAAAATTAAATCCGTTTTTTTTGGCTTTCCTTTGGGTTTTGGGACCCCCTTGTCTCTGGGTGATCTGATAAAAAAAAAAATTACTATAAAAAATTAACCCAACTTATATATTAAAAATAGTAAAAAAAATTTTATTATATAAAAACATTATTTATATAATCGAAATATTTTTTTCACTTTGGCATAACTTTTTTTTGAAAAACACGGGTTGGATCGAAGATCTGCCGGGTACGGGAGAAGGGTGAGAAGGGGTAGGGGGGGAGTGTGGGGGAAACCTTTTTCTTTTTTTTTTTTAGAAGTCTGAGGAACGAGGTACTTCTTTTTTTTTTCTTTTTTTCTTTTTTTTCCGCAATCAATATTTTACGATCTGACTACTCCCGAGACCTAAAAATTTTTGCCTCGGCCTGGGAACCTATGATTTCGATTTTCATTATGATTTTGGACCTTTTTTCTCTAGAAGATCGGCCAGACCGTATTTTTTATTTTTTTTTTATTTTCTTTTCTAACTATTCTTCTCCGTAAAATTCTTTTCATTTTTAGGTACTTTCTCGGGTAGGTCACAGTATTACTTTTTTTTTTTTTTTATTTTAAACTTTTTTAGATTTTTTTTTATGAAAATTATTTTTTGAAATTCGGTATGGCAAAATTAGATTTTTTATTTTTTTTTTTATTTTTTTTGTCGTTTTTTCATTGTTTTTGGGGCTTTTTTTTCCTTTTTTTTTTTTTTTAAAAATTTTTTTTTTTTTTTTCCTTTTCTTTTTTCAACACCTTTTTTCTAATTGGAAACCCCTTTTTAAGCCAAAGTTTCACTATTTCTTTTCTTTTTTTTTAATTCCCTTTTTAATTTTCAATTCTTTCACTCAATCTGCACGAAGAAAACAAACCGCCCTGTACTCTAAACGCCGCATCAAACCCACCTGTAAGGCCAAAGAAAACCCACCTGTAAGCCAAAGAAAACCCACCTGTAAGCCAAAGAAAACCCACCTGTAAGCCAAAGAAAACCCACCTGTAAGCCAACGAAAACCACCTGAAAGCCAAAGAAAACCCACCTGAAAGCCAAAGAAAACCCACCTGAAAGCCAAAGAAAACCCACCTGAAAGCCAAAGAAAACAAATAAGTAATATTTAATATATTATAATTTATTTTCAACGAAAGCTTCTAGTCACAGAGGCACAGAAATTATTTTTTCATATTCAAATTCAAGTTATCTATATGATTAATGCATATTTTTTAATATATTATAAACAACTGTTTTGATTTTGATAATACTTTTTTTTATATTAAACATTTGAACATGATTTTTATAATCTTATACATATTACTGGACACCATATTCGATTTAGAACATCATACAAACATTTATTTATAAAAAACTTATATTTATTAATTTATAATTTTTAATTCTTATTTTTTAGGATATATAAATATATAGTATTCAATATTATATCACATTTATTTTATATTTGTTCACATTTTTTTTAAAAAATTTTTAACAATTAATTAAAATTATTTTTTTAATTTTTCGTTATAAATATTTTTTTTTATTTTAATTATCTTATATGTTTTTATGATGATTTTTATTCTTTGTTTAAATTAAATAAGTTTGTATTCACAAAATCAAGCTTCAATAATCACTCAAGTTTTGTATAATATTATTTAATTTATTCAAGTTATCAAATTAAAAAATACATGATTTTCTTGTCAAAAGTGTAAGATATTAAGCATTATGATAACTATAATGAGTTGTTAGTTATAAAATCAACATTCTACATTTTTTCATCTTATTAATTTTTGTCGGGTTTTCTTATCAAAATTGTCCGGTTTTCTTATCAAAATGAATGGGTTTTCAGAGTTTTGTATAATTTAATGAATAAGTTCTCACAAAATAAAAAATCTATTTTATATATTACACATTTTTTATTCTCTCTTATAATAAAAATCTTACTTGTTATAATTTTTTTACTATTAAATTTTGTAAAATATTCCTTTTATTATTATACTAATTTTTTATGAGTAGTTTCAACGAATCCGAATATATTTTTTATAAAACTATATCTTGACTCGTGTTTTGGAGCCTAGTTGCCAAGTAAAGCTACTTATTTTTTAAGTTTTTGAACATTTTTAAATTTTGTTTTGAATTCTAAGTAATCTCATAGTATTTGTCAGTGAAGTACAAATTATTTTTTAATGACCCATTTTTGATAATGTTTTTTGAGGTTAAAAGTCGAATAAAGCAACTTATTTTTAAATTATTAAGACTTTTTCAAATTTTGTGATGACTAAGCAGGAATCAAAACCCCAAAACCCTTTCAGTAGTTTGATTGAGTTTTTGATTGATAAAAGTAGACTATTAGTTCATACTTTATTAGGGTTTTAATAGGGTTTATGTAGGAGTTTAATGTTTAAATATTAGTATTTTAAGTGAGTAAATGAGAGGTTTGGGGTCAGTTTTTGACAGTGAGTATATAGATTTATTGTTTAAGTTGCGTAATGGATGTGATTAATATGGAGATCAACTCAGACCTATTCTTAATTATACATCAATAGCAAGGCTACTTCATAAATCTCCTGCAACTGTGAGGTCTCACTGTCTATTAGCATTGAATTTAAAGAGATAGCAGCTTAATTCTAAGCCTAAAAGACCTCGAAAATTTTAGCAGCATCATATTGACTATCTTATTAATGATAAGAATCTTAAATACTGGGCTCATTTCTCTTTAGCCTAGAGGGCTGTAATGTTTCATCGCCAATTTCCTGAGCTTCACATATCCGCATAATCGATAGCTAACATATATAAAAATAATGGAATATCTTACATGACAATCAAAACCCCAAAACCCCTTAATGAGGTTTATAAGTGCTTTGATTTGTAGGGAATTTGTTAGTGGTTGGAGTTATTAATTAAATGCGAGACAAAAATAGCAAGCTTTTGGGGACTATTTATGATGAAGATTATATAGATTTAATGTTTAAACTGCGATATGGAGTTGAAATATACAGTGAATAAATCAAACCAGTACTAAACTATAAGTCTATTGCTCTACTCATAAAGCGAAGTCCTTCAACTGTTCGTTCCCACTGTCTTATAGAACTATAATTAAAGAAATAGTAGCTAAATTCTTAGCCTAAGAGGTAGTCAAAGTTTCTATAGAAGCATATTGACTATCTTATTAATGATAAAACTTTGAAGTATTGGGCTCACTTCTCTTTAGACCAACGACCTACTATGTTTCATCGCCAGTTCCCTGAGTTGAAGATCTCTGCTTAGTCTATAGCCAACATCTATAAACGAAAAGGTATTTCTTACAAAGGTGTTAATCGTATCAAGAGAGTGATTGATTTCACTCTGCCATTTTACAACAATAACCTAAATTATATTTATAATTAAATGCAGAGAGCTATTAATAATAATATTAAGTTTATACATGCTGACGAGGCTGTGTTTACCTTCAACACTTTTATCTAGAAATCTTGGTATAAGAGGCTTAGTAATATAGAAGTATATGACTAGAAAGTCAAGGTATAAAAAATGGCAATTCTAGGAGGTATTAGCGAGGATGCTGGTTTAGAAACTTATGTTATTCATCCTCGCTCTATTAAGACAGAGCAGTATATTAAGTTCTTAGAGCAGCTGAGAGAGAAGTACCCTGAATAAGAGATTATACTATTCGTTGATAATCTTTCTGTTCATAAGACTAAAGAAAAAAGGAAGAGTTATGAGCAACTAAGAATAACGGCAGTGTTCAACGTACCTACAGTCCATAGTTTAATGGAATTGAGTTCTACTGGGGTATATTAAAAGGCCATTACAAGAAACTGCTGCTATACCACTTTTGATGCATGACCTACCTATCGATACAGCAGACTTTATTAAAAGCTCAGCGAAGAGAGTAGATAATTTATTGGCTTAAAAGTGTGCGAAAGAAGGGAAAGTGAAATGTATATAAATAAGTTTTGTAGTTAAGTTAATGAATATATAAGTCACATTTAGAATTCTTTAGAGGGAGCTGGCTTCTCTTTCTTTTCCTTCTACTTCTTGCTTCCCTCCTCCTAAGTTTCTTCTCTTGCTGTCAGCTCCAGCATCTATATTCATTTACTCTGGAGGCTTAATATTTGAATAAAGTCTCTTGCTAACTTCATACTTTGTCTGCGACTTTCGCTCTCTATGAAAGCTTGCTCTATTCCTTCATCAAGAAGATGCCAGTACCAGATTTTTCTAAAGAGTTAAACTACAAATCTTACTTGAAATATACGTGTGCTTCTGCAGCTCTGATAGCCAGCTATGACTTATCTTGATCCCCTGTTTATCCTTATCTTCTGAAGAGATGCTGTACCTTTTCTTATGAGATTCTTGAATAATTTCTTTCAAGTAATCACCTTTTATTGTTGCAAGTATGCCAAAGAAATAGTTTCTTTCAGGAAGTTTATTTGACAACTGCTTCTTTGTAGGCAGGTGCAACGAAACCTCTGGGTCATTAATTGCATCATCATATAAAATTAGTCACAGAGATTTCAGGATAGTTTGGAATCTCTGCAAACTTTACATCTTAAGTTTTTAATGCTTTCTTCTCTTCGCAGAGTTTTGCTCTTAAAAATGAAATTTTAGTACCTTCCATCGTTGGGAGGAACAAACCAACTACATAATCAAGATTAGTTACTATGAGATCATTACCTTGCTGCACCAGGTAGCGGTGCAAATCCTCCTTGCTTCTAAATCTTTGAATCAATTCTTGTGCTTGCACTCTTTTCATTGCATCATTCATTGACTCCATCTTGCTTACAGATCTAAGATATGATATTCAAATTTAAGTTTATTGATTTCAATTATTTACCTCTGCTAATACTTACTATTAAATATGGGCATCCTATAGGAGGTCAACCTCTAAGTAGGATATGGAGAAGGTTTAGAGAACTGGTTTCAAACTAGAGAGATAGATATCAATTTCTACTGTTATAGTTCCATATTTTTATATTTAAACTGATACGTACTTAATTAGGATCAGCTCCTAAAATGCTCGTACTTAATTAGGAGCTTTAATTAAAGCTAGTACTTAATTAGGAGCACCCTAATTTTAATCATAAAATCACAAAATACCTCCTAAAGCAGTAGTACTTAATTAGGTGCACCTCCTAAATCGGTACGTACTATAATCAACTTATTATTGAAAGTAAAAATGGTTACTTCCTCACCCATATGTAGAACTGGAACGTCTCTTAACACTCATAATTCTTCTCTCATACTATAAGAACTTCCCTTGAAACTTGTAGGCTTGCAAAACTCTCATATAAGCTCTCAGTTATAGAGACAGTTTTATAATTTTAAATTCAAATTTAAATATAAGCGCTAACATTTTAAGAAAAACAACAGCACTTCCATCAAACTAAATGAGACTTACCTTTAGCAACATAAAAAGTGTGATAGCTGCGAGATGAACTCTCATAAAGAACTACCAGAGCTACCACTTGAGGTCTCTGTTATTAAAATAGAAATTAATAATAGAAAATAAATGGCAAACAAGAGTGTGGGAGACAGAGAGGAGGAAAAAGGTATTAATGAAACTCCTATACAAACTGAAGAAATAGAAGTATACTTTTGTGAGCCGTGTGAGAGAGATTTTGCTCATAAATCTAGCTGGTACAGGCATATGAAGGTCCATAAGGAAGCTAAGCCTACTGTATACTTAAAGCATGACAAAGTTGATGGAAAGTATGATTGCTTTGAGTGCCATAAGCAGTACTCTCACACAAGAGACTTAAAGAAGCATCTTTTAAAAGCCCACAAGAAAGAAATAGAAGTTGAAGATTAAGACACTCAACTAAAGTTGCTCAACAAAAGAAAAGCAAGGGAGCCTCTATAAGTTGCTGAGCTTCAACAAGCAAGCGAATCAGAGCATGTGAGGATTGCACGCAACCTCTTAGCATCAGAGCTCACTAAAATCATGATTAAAATATAATACAAGAAAATTCCAGTACTTGCATAGATTGAATTAGATACTTCTCTATAAAGCTACCTAATTCTAGAGGACTCCTATGACAAGAAAGTTATTAAGGATCATCAGTATGCTTACAAGGCATATCCTTTCAAATATCTCCTTAGTAATGATAAATATTAAATGGAGTTTACTAATGAATATTAAGTACTCACTCAGGCTAAGTTTAAAGAATGCAAATACTTAATAAAGCTAGATGCTGTTCTCCTAGCCAAAGATCATGGAGCTTTCAGACTACCACTCTTTAAAATGACACTCAGAGATTTCATAACTGATCAAAGAAATCATAGATAGCTTGCATTAATATCAACAAGCTATACAAGGTATCAAAGAGCTTCATAAGTTAGGCTTTGTTCACAGAGATCTCAAGCCTGAGAATATAATGTTGAACTTTTCACCAGTAACAGTAAGAATTATTGATTTCAACAGAGCCTTAAGAGTGGAAGTATCAAGGCTTGGAAGTGTAATGGGAACTACAGACTATTATCCAGAAAGAGAAGACTAGAGAGATGGAGACTTATAGTGGGATGTGTGGGCTTTAGCAGCAATAATAATAGAGTGCGATATGCCTCGCAATGAATACTACTCTACAAGATGCGAGAAGGATGCTAAACAAAGAATAAAGCAATTTATTGACAAAACAAGAGTATCTCAATCAATGAAAAAAATGGCAGAGTCAATAATAATAAAACCAAACTCAAGATCAGACATATCAATAGAGCAGATAGAGTTGTGGTTAAGTAAGATAAACTTCAGACCTCTCCACATGATCCAAAAGTGCATATTCAGTGATTAAATTAAATACATTTACTATAAAGTTCACATTAAAACCTATTAATAACCCCAACCCCTAACAAATTCCCTACAAATCAAAGCACTTATAAACCTCACTAAGGGGTTTTGGGGGTTTGAGTCAATCGCATTAAGAGAGTGATTGACTTTAATGTTCCATTTTATAAGGATAATTTAAATTATATATTCGATTAATGCAGAGGCCTATTACTAACAATATTAAGTTCATACACGCTGATGAGGCAGTATTCACGTTAATACCTTCATATCAAGGTCTTGGTATAAAAGATATAGCAACATTGAAGTATATGATTAAAAGGTTAAGGTTTAAACTCATGCAATTCTTAGTGGAATAAGCGAAGATAACGGCCTCGAGACTTATGTTATCCACCCTCGCTCAATAAAGACCGAATAATACATTAAGTTCCTACAATAGCTTAGAGATAAGTACGCCGACTAAGAGATTATTCTGTTTGTAGATAACTTATCTGTTCATAAAACTAAAGACAGAAGGAAGGAATATGAAAGGCTAAACATAACTCCTGTATTTAATGTTCCCTACAGTCCTCAGTTCAATGGTAATGAATTATATTGGGGGTTATTGAAAGGTCATTATAAGAAATTGCTACTCTATCACTTGATGCACGACTTAAAGATAGATACAGTAGATTTTATTAAGAGTGCTACTAAGAGAGTCAGCGATGATAAAGCTAAAGTATGCGCAAGAGAAGGGAGATTTTGTGTATATAAATAAGTTTTAGTATAAACGAATGAATAAGTTCACATATTAAATTTGACCGTAAAGGGATTTGGCTTCTCTTTCTTTTCTTCCTCTTAAGGCTTGCTTGGGCCAATGTTTCTTCTCTTAGTGCCAGCCCCTGCATCTATGTTCATCTCTTCTGGCTTTTATAAATTTGAAGAGCCTCTTACTCAATTCATGCTTTACTTGAGACTTTCTCTCTCTGTTTAATTTGCTGCCCTTTCATCAAGAATATAGCAGTACCAGGTTTTTCTATAAAGTTAGAAGACTAAGCTTACTTGAGATGAAAGGATGCTTTTGAAGTTCCTACAGCCAGGTATCACTTATTTTAATACATTGCTTCTCTTTTTCTTCAGGAGAGATGCTGTATCGTTTCTTGTGAGCTTCTTAAATAACTTCACTTAAGTACTCAGGTTTCAGAGTTGCAAGAACACCAAAGAAGAAGTTTCTCTCTGACAACCTATTAGAGAGCTGTAGCTTTGATGGAAGGTAGAGAGCTACGTCCCGATCACTCATAGCATCGTCATATAGGTTTGTCACTGATATTTCAGGGTAGTTAGGTATCTCGATCATCCTAATTTCATCAGACTTAAAAGCTTTTTTCTCTTCACTTAACAATGCTTTTAAGAATGATATTTTTGTTCCCTCCTGTGTTGGCAAGAACAATCCAACTATGGTTAATAAGTTAGTTATAAGTGAAAACTTACCTTGCTATACCAAGTATCTGTAAAGATCTTCCTTACTTCTGAATTTTCCTATTAAATCTTGAGATTAAATTCTCTTCATTGCATCATTCATAGACTCCATCTTGCTTCCAGTTTCTATAAATGTTAATGAAAATTAAAATTATGGATATCCATTCTAAACTTACTAAAATTTTACTACTAAATAGGGAGATCCACTTGGAGGTCAACCTGAATCAGATAAATAGATAAAAATGGAGGAACTTTCTCCAAGTTTCAAAGTTTGACTTCCATTTTTATCAAACTTTCTCCATTAAATTGCTCCTAATAATAATTAATTTAATTAGGTGGTGCTCCTAATTTATTTAAAACTTAATTAGGAGGTTAAATTAAAGTTCAAAACCGTATTAGGTGGTGCATTAAAAAAATTAAATTTTAAAACTTCCCCTCCTAAATTTACGAGAACATATTTAGAAGCACCACCTAACTCCCCAAAACACATTTAGGTGCATTTTAATTTATAAAATGGATGAAATAATATATAAATTATCTCAAAATTTTAGAAATCTAAAACTAATGTCTCTCACTCTGTTCCCATTAAGCCTCTCTAAATCTTTGAGAATATGCTCTTACTTGTATATAAAGGTAGAATTTAAACAGCTTATATAATTATTAATAGTATTTATAAAATGAGAGGCAACTTACTAAGAAAAGCGGCATTACTTGGCATAAGCCAGCAAAAACTTTCCTTCATAAATCAAAAGAAAATTGAGACTTGTGATGCATTTTCCTAGTACGAACCTGAAATTCTCTAACCTTAGGTCTCAGACTTTGAATAACAATTCAGTTGTTAAATAGAAATGCAGAGCTAAGAAATTCAATGCGAAGCCAATAAAAATGGTTGAAGAGGAGGAAGAGAAAAAAGAAATTAAAGCATTACATTTATGTGAAGAGTGTGAGAAGAACTTCACTTATAAATCTGCTCTTAAGCGTCATATCTTAGAGTTGCATTCTAACAAGCCAAAGCTCTATCTTAAGCATGATAAGATAGATGGAAAATATTTTTGCCCTAATTGCAATAAGCAATATAACCATTCAAGGGATTTAAAAGTTCACCTATAAAACCATCATGGCAAGAAGTTTGAAGTCATAGATCCTGAGACTGGTGAGGTCTTCCTTCAAAAAAGAAAGCCAAGAGACCCTTTAGAATCCTTGGAACAAAGAGCTAAGAAAGAAAATAAGCTTATTAAAGCAGTTAGAAACCTCCCAGCTTTTGAGATAGTGAAAATCACTCTGAAGATACAAGCACTAAAGCTTCCAATTTTAAATGTAATTGACCTTAAAGAATGTAAGGAAAGTTATCTTATACTTGAGGACAAGTTTGAGAAAAAGGTCATAACTGATAAGCATATAAGATTTATCCATTCAACTACTTTAAATGCGATAACAAGTATCAAATGGAATTTTTCAATGAGTACTAAGCTCTTACTAAAGCAAGGGATAGACAGTGCAGATTTATAATTAAGCTCGATGCAATACTCCTTGCTCAAGATCATGTTTCTTTTCGCCTCCCTCTATATTAAATGACTTTAAGAGACTACATTTAAGATTAAAGAGTTCCAAAGTAGCTACCTCTTATTCTTTCAAATGTTTGCAAAGGCATAGAAGAGCTGCACACTTTAGGGTATGTTCATAGAGACTTGAAGCCTGAGAATATTATACTTGACTTTTAACCTCTCAGAGTAGTAATAATTGATTTCAATAGATCATAAAGAGTTGAAGCTTCAGGACTTGGCAACGTTTATGGTACTCCTGGATATTTTCCAGAAAGGGTGGACTGGAGAGATGGTGATATTAAGTGGGATGTATGGGCTCTAGCAGCAATTATTGCTGAATGCGATATGCAAAGAAATGATTATATAGCTGTAAGAGAGAGAAAGATTCAAAGCAGAGAATATAGCAATATCTAGACTAGAATAAGATAAAAGGTGAAATGAAAGATATGGCTGAGCAGATTATCTTAAGACCAAAACACAGAGCAGAGCAAACAATAGACTAAATGATCAACTGGATAGGAGATATCAAATTTAGAAAATTAGCACATGATGCCATTGTATAGTTTGAGTGAATAGTAAAAATAAAACCCCTCTAATACACATTACTATACATTAAATTTAAACATTAAACCCCTACATAAACCCTATTAAAACCCTAATAAAGCATGCACTAATAGTCTACTTTTATCAATCAAAAACTCAATAAAACTACTGAAAGGGTTTTGGGGTTTTTAATCTCATAGTAGAAGTCTGTGAAGCCAAAATATTTCTTCTATGAGCCACTTTTGATGATGTTTTTGGACGTTCCAAGTCGAGTGAAGCAACTTATTTTTCGACTTTTGGAAATTTTTTAATTTTGTGATGAATGGTCAGGAATCTAATGATAGTATAGTAGTCAGTAAAGCCAAAATATTTTTTCAATGACCAACTATTGATGATGTTTTTGAAGACAATATGTCGAGTGAAGCATATTATTTTTTAATTTTGTTAACTTTTCAAAGTTTTGTGACTATATTTCATGAATCTCATATAGTAGTTAGTGAAGCCAAAATATTATTTTTCTTAAATAACTTATTTATCATGTTTTTTGATGTTTTGAAAGAGAAAAACAACTAGCTTTTTTTTTCTTAACTATATTACATTATGTGGACAAGTGTTATCAATATACACTAATTATTATTGATAAAATCATTAATATATAAAAAGTATCATTAATAATCAGCAGAATACTTCCAAAAAAAATTACCCGGGGCTCTGCCCCGTACCCCGGCAGGGTTCCACCCTTAAACCCTGGCTTTCGTCTATGAATTTGCGCATTCAAAATATATTCGTAAAATAACTATAACTCATATATATTAAATGGATTAATAAAAAGAGATTTTAAATAAAAAGTTCTATTATCATTCTATTCTATGGTTTGGAAAATGAGGCTCATACTTAAAATTATTATAAATACACAAATGCAAACACGAAGATTAAATTTATGTATTAATATATTTAACTACTTTTGCATATAGTTTTCTTTGTTGTTAAACTCTTTCGGGGTTTAGCCCATAATAATAAATATTTAAAATGCAAAACAATTTAATATTGTAGGAATACATTCGAAATTGGGAAAATATAATTAATTGAATTAATAATAAATCAAATTAGTGGCAGTTAAAGTTGTCCAATTTGAACGATCTTAGGTTCATTCGATAGAGAATTCAAAATTAGCTGGACTTTACTATTGGCGGTACTATTTTATCGCATCCATGAAGCGAGATAACTAGACTTTAATGTGAGGGTATAATTTAATGAATTTAGATGAGTTTAATTAAAGTCGAGTTATCTCGCTTCATGGATGCGATAAAATAGTACCGCCAATAGTAAAGTCCAGCTAATTTTGAATTCTCTATCGAATGAGCCCAAGATCGTTCAAATTGGACAACTTTAACTGCCACTAATTTGATTTATTATTAATTTAATTAATTATATTTTCCCAATTTCGAATGTATTCCTACAATATAAAAGAGTAAAATCATTAGTATATAGTGAATTTTAAAATTCTAATAAACATTTTTAATTATATATTCACTTATTTACTAGATATTATTATTATTCTCTAAAAAAAGGGTTTTATAAGGAATTGAACCCTATATTAACTATACCAAATTCATGTATGTGTGACTAAGTATAGTATAGATAAATATTTCTGTTTACTTCTTTATTCCTGATTTAAATATGTTTGAAAATTTTTAAATATCTCTCTGATTAAAATTCATGAATTATACAGATTCTCTCAATTTATCAGAAGAAAGACCCATAATTTTTAAAGAAAATACTAAAAGCGATTTCTGTTATATTTAGAAGAAAGACTCAGAATTTTAGACATTTTCTATTCTTTAGAAAGAAGAAATCAAAACTTTGAGTTAGTGGTGGTTAAAATTACTAATACAACAAAAACAAGATGAACTCCAATTATAATAATAAAGAAGGATTAGAGAGATTTAAAAATAAATAACAAAAACTGAGAAATGAATAAATGCTTTAATCTTAAGTCTTATTATTTAATGAATATTGTCGCAACTATGAATATATATTACAATATATTTCTTTCACTTTTTAATTATCCCATATTTGCTTTAAATTTTACTCATGGGGTTTTATCTAGTAAATTTACGTTTTAATTTGGGTTTTGGGAAAAGGTAATTCTGGGTTTTAAAAACATATATAAAGAAGTTATATAATTTGGGTTTTAAATTTGGGGTTTTGGGGAAAGGGCTTTCTTGTTTTTGTTACCATAAACAAAGAAGTGATAAGCCAATCTGATATTATTGTTACTAAAGATTAATCATCATAAATATATTAGATTTTTAATAAAATAGTGAAATTATGTTCATTATAGTTAAACTATGGCATGAAAAAGTCAAATTATGTAAATTAAAGTCAAATATGTGAAGGCCAAAGTTAATTTATTTAAATATAGTCAAATATGACGAAGCCAAAGAATATTTATTATAATTAAAGTCAAATATGATCAAGCCAAAGTCAATTTATGTTAATTAAAGTCAAATATGAGGAAGACAAAGTCAATAGAAAATTTCAAAAAGTTCAAAAAATGCGAAAATAACACTTTTATTGAGTTTTTGCATGTTTTTGAATTTATTAAATTATAAATGATTTTATATATATATATAAATGAAGTCATATCTAACAAACCAAATATATGCCAGAGCTGTAAATAGCAAGATTTTTACTCAGCATAAACTAATTAGTGGTAGTTTGATATCAGATCATGGAAAAAATATGCCAAAATAATTAGGCGTATTTTTTGCTTACGAGTGTAACACAAATCCCCTATTAATAATATAACAAAACACCTCTCCTAAAAACTTCGGAACGGCGACCACTAAACACAAATAAGTATATCAAAACCAACCTGCAAGAGTTCTTATGAATTATGAAAATTTATTAGAATGTCTAAAGTAAACACTAAAAAAAGAAAATCAACAAGGCAATAATAATGTCTTATAATTTTTCATGTTCATAAATTGCTATTCTTTTTTAAAATGTTTTTCAGAAAGATATATCTAAAGTAATCACAAATCGCAAATCGGAAGTAATAAAATAATTGAAAAAAATTGACAAATAAATTGATAAGGCATATGAAAAAAGATTTAAAAAAAAATTCCAATCTACATACAAAAGCTACCCATTTTTAAAGCCAATTTACACTATCTTGTCCTCGGATGGATAATTTTTGAGACAAAAATAGTTTTGTAAAATCAAAACTTATCTACATTAAAGGAAAACACTTAGTAGTTGTAGCGCGACTTGAGCCGCATCAAGCAGATAAATGAAACAAATAATTTAAATTTTTTTTCATAGTAAAATTTCAATCTACAAACAAAGGCTACCCATTTTTAAAGCCAATTTACACTATCTTGTCCTCGGATGGATAATTTTGAGACAAAAATAGTTTTGTAAAAACACAAACTTATCTACATTAAAGGAAAACACTTAGAAGTTGTAGCGCGACATGAGCCGCATCTAGCAGATAAATGAAACAAATAATTTAAATTTTTTTTCATAGTAAAATTTCAATCTACAAACAAAGGCTACCCATTTTAAAGCCAATTTACACTATCTTGTCCTCGGATGGATAATTTTGAGACAAAAATAGTTTGTAAAATCACAAACTTATCTACATTAAAGGAAAACACTTAGAAGTTGTAGCGCGACTTGAGCCGCATCTAGCAGATAAATGAAAAAAATAATTTAAAGTTTTTTTCATAGTAAAATTTCAATCTACAAACAAAGGCTACCCATTTTTAAAGCCAATTTACACTATCTTGTCCTCGGATGGATAATTTTGAGACAAAAATAGTTTTGTAAAATCACAAACTTATCTACATTAAAGGAAAACACTTAGAAGTTGTGCGCGACTTGAGCCGCATCTAGCAGATAAATGAAACAAATAATTTAAATTTTTTTTCATAGTAAAATTCAATCTACAAACAAAGGCTACCCATTTTTAAAGCCAATTTACACTATCTTGTCCTCGGATAGATAATTTTGAGACAAAAATAGTTTTGTAAAATCACAAACTTATCTACATTAAAGGAAAACACTTAGAAGTTGTAGCGCGACTTGAGCCGCATCTAGCAGATAAATGAAAAAAATAATTTAAAGTTTTTTTCATAGTAAAATTTCAATCTACAAACAAAGGCTACCCATTTTTAAAGCCAATTTACACTATCTTGTCCTCGGATGGATAATTTTGAGACAAAAATAGTTTTGTAAAATCACAAACTTATCTACATTAAAGGAAAACACTTAGAAGTTGTAGCGCGACTTGAGCCGCATCAAGCAGATAAATGAAACAAATAATTTAAATTTTTTTTCATAGTAAAATTCAATCTACAAACAAAGGCTACCCATTTTTAAAGCCAATTTACACTATCTTGTCCTCGGATGGATAATTTTGAGACAAAAAAAGTTTTGTAAAATCACAAACTTATCTACATTAAAGAAAAACACTTAGAAGTTGTAGCGCGACTTGAGCCGCATCTAGCAGATAAATGAAACAAATAATTTAAATTTTTTTTCATAGTAAAATTTCAATCTACAAACAAAGGCTACCCATTTTAAAAGCCAATTTACACTATCTTGTCCTCGGATGGATAATTTTGAGACAAAAATAGTTTTGTAAAATCACAAACTTATCTACATCAAAGGAAAACACTTAGAAGTTGTAGCGCGACTTGAGCCGCATCTAGCAGATAAATGAAACAAATAATTTAAATTTTTTTTCATAGTAAAATTTCAATCTACAAACAAAGGCTACCCATTTTTAAAGCAAATTTACACTATCTTGTCCTCGGATGGATAATTTTGAGACAAAAATAGTTTTGTAAAATCACAAACTTATCTACATTAAAGGAAAACACTTAGAAGTTGTAGCGCGACTTGAGCCGCATCTAGCAGATAAATGAAACAAATAATTTAAATTTTTTTCATAGTAAAATTTCAATCTACAAACAAGGCTACCCATTTTAAAAGCCAATTTACACTATCTTGTCCTCGGATGGATAATTTTTGAGACAAAAATAGTTTTGTAAAATCACAAACTTATCTACATCAAAGGAAAACACTTAGTAGTTGTAGCGCGACTTGAGCCGCATCTAGCAGATAAATGAAACAAATAATTTAAATTTTTTTCATAGTAAAATTCCAATCTACAAACAAAGGCTACCCATTTTTAAAGCCAATTTACACTATCTTGTCCTCGGATGGATAATTTTGAGACAAAAAAAGTTTTGTAAAATAAAAAACTTATCTACATTAAAGGAAAACACTTAGAAGTTGTAGCGCGACTTGAGCCGCATCTAGCAGATAAATGAAACAAATAATTTAAATTTTTTTTCATAGTAAAATTCAATCTACAAACAAAGGCTACCCATTTTTAAAGCCAATTTACACTATCTTGTCCTCGGATAGATAATTTTGAGACAAAAATAGTTTTGTAAAATCACAAACTTATCTACATTAAAGGAAAACACTTAGTAGTTGTAGCGCGACTTGAGCCGCATCTAGCAGATAAATGAAACAAATAATTTAAATTTTTTTCATAGTAAAATTCCAATCTACAAACAAAGGCTACCCATTTTTAAAGCAAATTTACACTATCTTGTCCTCGGATGGATAATTTTTGAGACAAAAAAAGTTTTGTAAAATAAAAAACTTATCTACATTAAAGGAAAACACTTAGTAGTTGTAGCGCGACTTGAGCCGCATCTAGCAGATAAATGAACAAATAATTTAAATTTTTTTTCATAGTAAAATTCAATCTACAAACAAAGGCTACCCATTTTTAAAGCAAATTTACACTATCTTGTCCTCGGATAGATAATTTTTGAGACAAAAATAGTTTTGTAAAATCACAAACTTATCTACATTAAAGGAAAACACTTAGTAGTTGTAGCGCGACTTAAGCCGCATCTAGCAGATAAATGAAACAAATAATTTAAATCTTTTTTCATAGTAAAATTTCAATCTACAAACAAAGGCTACCCATTTTTAAAGCAAATTTACACTATCTTGTCCTCGGATGGATAATTTTTGAGACAAAAATAGTTTTGTAAAATCACAAACTTATCTACATTAAAGGAAAACACTTAGTAGTTATAGCGCGACTTAAGCCGCATCTAGCAGATAAATGAAACAAATAATTTAAATTTTTCATAGTAAAATTTCAATCTACAAACAAAGGCTACCCATTTTTAAAGCCAATTTACACTATCTTGTCCTCGGATGGATAATTTTGAGACAAAAATAGTTTTGTAAAATCACAAACTTATCTACATTAAAGGAAAACACTTAGAAGTTGTAGCGCGACTTGAGCCGCATCTAGCAGATAAATGAAACAAATAATTTAAATTTTTTTTCATAGTAAAATTTCAATCTACAAACAAAGGCTACCCATTTTTAAAGCCAATTTACACTATCTTGTCCTCGGATGGATAATTTTGAGACAAAAAAAGTTTTGTAAAATCACAAACTTATCTACATTAAAGAAAAACACTTAGAAGTTGTAGCGCGACTTGAGCCGCATCTAGCAGATAAATGAAACAAATAATTTAAATTTTTTTTCATAGTAAAATTTCAATCTACAAACAAAGGCTACCCATTTTTAAAGCCAATTTACACTATCTTGTCCTCGGATAGATAATTTTGAGACAAAAATAGTTTTGTAAAATCACAAACTTATCTACATTAAAGGAAAACACTTAGAAGTTGTAGCGCGACTTGAGCCGCATCTAGCAGATAAATGAAACAAATAATTTAAATTTTTTTTCATAGTAAAATTTCAATCTACAAACAAAGGCTACCCATTTTTAAAGCAAATTTACACTATCTTGTCCTCGGATGGATAATTTTGAGACAAAAATAGTTTTGTAAAATCACAAACTTATCTACATTAAAGGAAAACACTTAGAAGTTGTAGCGCGACTTGAGCCGCATCTAGCAGATAAATGAAACAAATAATTTAAATTTTTTTCATAGTAAAATTCCAATCTACAAACAAAGGCTACCCATTTTTAAAGCCAATTTACACTATCTTGTCCTCGGATGGATAATTTTGAGACAAAAAAAGTTTTGTAAAATAAAAAACTTATCTACATTAAAGGAAAACACTTAGAAGTTGTAGCGCGACTTGAGCCGCATCTAGCAGATAAATGAAACAATAATTTAAATTTTTTTTCATAGTAAAATTTCAATCTACAAACAAAGGCTACCCATTTTTAAAGCCAATTTACACTATCTTGTCCTCGGATGGATAATTTTGAGACAAAAATAGTTTTGTAAAATCACAAACTTATCTACATTAAAGGAAAACACTTAGAAGTTGTAGCGCGACTTGAGCCGCATCTAGCAGATAAATGAAACAAATAATTTAAATTTTTTTTCATAGTAAAATTTCAATCTACAAACAAAGGCTACCCATTTTTAAAGCCAATTTACACTATCTTGTCCTCGGATGGATAATTTTGAGACAAAAATAGTTTTGTAAAATCACAAACTTATCTACATTAAAGGAAAACACTTAGAAGTTGTAGCGCGACTTGAGCCGCATCTAGCAGATAAATGAAACAAATAATTTAAATTTTTTTCATAGTAAAATTTCAATCTACAAACAAAGGCTACCCATTTTAAAAGCCAATTTACACTATCTTGTCCTCGGATGGATAATTTTTGAGACAAAAATAGTTTTGTAAAAACACAAACTTATCTACATTAAAGGAAAACACTTAGTAGTTGTAGCGCGACATGAGCCGCATCTAGCAGATAAATGAAACAAATAATTTAAATTTTTTTTCATAGTAAAATTCAATCTACAAACAAAGGCTACCCATTTTAAAGCCAATTTACACTATCTTGTCCTCGGATATATAATTTTTGAGACAAAAATAGTTTTGTAAAATCACAAACTTATCTATATTAAAGGAAAACACTTAGTAGTTGTAGCGCGACTTGAGCCGCATCTAGCAGATAAATGAAACAAATAATTTAAATTTTTTTCATAGTAAAATTTCAATCTACAAACAAAGGCTACCCATTTTTAAAGCCAATTTACACTATCTTGTCCTCGGATGGATAATTTTGAGACAAAAATAGTTTTGTAAAATCACAAACTTATCTACATTAAAGGAAAACACTTAGAAGTTGTAGCGCGACTTGAGCCGCATCTAGCAGATAAATGAAACAAATAATTTAAATTTTTTTTCATAGTAAAATTTCAATCTACAAACAAAGGCTACCCATTTTTAAAGCCAATTTACACTATCTTGTCCTCGGATGGATAATTTTGAGACAAAAATAGTTTTGTAAAATCACAAACTTATCTACATTAAAGGAAAACACTTAGAAGTTGTAGCGCGACTTGAGCCGCATCTAGCAGATAAATGAAACAAATAATTTAAATTTTTTTTCATAGTAAAATTTCAATCTACAAACAAAGGCTACCCATTTTTAAAGCCAATTTAAACTATCTTGTCCTCGGATGGATAATTTTTGAGACAAAAATAGTTTTGTAAAATCACAAACTTATCTATATTAAAGGGAAACACTTAGTAGTTGTAGCGCGACTTGAGCCGCATCTAGCAGATAAATGAAACAAATAATTTAAATTTTTTTTCATAGTAAAATTTCAATCTACAAACAAAGGCTACCCATTTTTAAAGCCAATTTACACTATCTTGTCCTCGGATGGATAATTTTGAGACAAAAATAGTTTTGTAAAATCACAAACTTATCTACATTAAAGGAAAACACTTAGAAGTTGTAGCGCGACTTGAGCCGCATCTAGCAGATAAATGAAACAAATAATTTAAATTTTTTTTCATAGTAAAATTTCAATCTACAAACAAAGGCTACCCATTTTTAAAGCCAATTTACACTATCTTGTCCTCGGATGGATAATTTTTGAGACAAAAAAAGTTTTGTAAAATCACAAATTTATCTACATTAAAGAAAAACACTTAGTAGTTGTAGCGCGACTTGAGCCGCATCTAGCAGATAAATGAAACAAATAATTTAAATTTTTTTTCATAGTAAAATTTCAATCTACAAACAAAGGCTACCCATTTTTAAAGCCAATTTACACTATCTTGTCCTCGGATGGATAATTTTGAGACAAAA
Organism: Oxytricha trifallax; assembly: GCA_000711775.1. NCBI lineage: Eukaryota > Ciliophora > Spirotrichea > Sporadotrichida > Oxytrichidae > Oxytricha > Oxytricha trifallax. The sequence continues at coordinate 19,757 of ARYC01019843.1, forward strand.
ATAGTTTTGTAAAATCACAAACTTATCTACATTAAAGGAAAACACTTAGAAGTTGTAGCGCGACTTGAGCCGCATCTAGCAGATAAATGAAACAAATAATTTAAATTTTTTTTCATAGTAAAATTTCAATCTACAAACAAAGGCTACCCATTTTTAAAGCAAATTTACACTATCTTGTCCTCGGATGGATAATTTTTGAGACAAAAATAGTTTTGTAAAATCACAAACTTATCTACATTAAAGGAAAACACTTAGTAGTTGTTGCGCGACTTGAGCCGCATCTAGCAGATAAATGAAACAAATAATTTAAATTTTTTTCATAGTATAATTTCAATCTACACACAAAGGCTACCCATTTTTAAAGCCAATTTACACTATCTTGTCCTCGGGTGGATAATTTTTGAGACAAAAATAGTTTTGTAAAATCACAAACTTATCTACATTAAAGGAAAACACTTAGTAGTTGTAGCGCGACTTGAGCCGCATCAAGCAGATAAATGAAACAAATAATTTAAATTTTTTTTCATAGTAAAATTCAATCTACAAACCAAGGCTACCCATTTTTAAAGCCAATTTACACTATCTTGTCCTCGGATGGATAATTTTTGAGACAAAAATATTTTTGTAAAATCACAAACTTATCTACATTAAAGGAAAACACTTAGTAGTTGTAGCGCGACTTAAGCCGCATCTAGCAGATAAATGAAACAAATAATTTAAATCTTTTTTCATAGTAAAATTTCAATCTACAAACAAAGGCTACCCATTTTTAAAGCCAATTTACACTATCTTGTCCTCGGATGGATAATTTTTGAGACAAAAAAAGTTTTGTAAAATCACAAATTTATCTACATTAAAGAAAAACACTTAGTAGTTGTAGCGCGACTTGAGCCGCATCTAGCAGATAAATGAAACAAATAATTTAAATTTTTTTTCATAGTAAAATTTCAATCTACAAACAAAGGCTACCCATTTTTAAAGCCAATTTACACTATCTTGTCCTCGGATGGATAATTTTGAGACAAAAATAGTTTTGTAAAATCACAAACTTATCTACATTAAAGGAAAACACTTAGAAGTTGTAGCGCGACTTGAGCCGCATCTAGCAGATAAATGAAACAAATAATTTAAATTTTTTTTCATAGTAAAAATTTCAAATCTACAAACAAAGGCTACCCATTTTTAAAGCCAATTTACACTATCTTGTCCTCGGATGGATAATTTTGAGACAAAAATAGTTTTGTAAAATCACAAACTTATCTACATTAAAGGAAAACACTTAGAAGTTGTAGCGCGACTTGAGCCGCATCTAGCAGATAAATGAAACAAATAATTTAAATTTTTTTTCATAGTAAAATTTCAATCTACAAACAAAGGCTACCCATTTTTAAAGCCAATTTACACTATCTTGTCCTCGGATGGATAATTTTTGAGACAAAAAAAGTTTTGTAAAATCACAAATTTATCTACATTAAAGAAAACACTTAGTAGTTGTAGCGCGACTTGAGCCGCATCTAGCAGATAAATGAAACAAATAATTTAAATTTTTTTTCATAGTAAAATTTCAATCTACACACAAAGGCTACCCATTTTTAAAGCAAATTTACACTATCTTGTCCTCGGATGGATAATTTTTGAGACAAAAATAGTTTTGTAAAATCACAAACTTATCTACATTAAAGGAAAACACTTAGTAGTTGTAGCGCGACTTGAGCCGCATCTAGCAGATAAATGAAACAAATAATTTAAATTTTTTTTCATAGTAAAATTTCAATCTACACACAAAGGCTACCCATTTTTAAAGCAAATTTACACTATCTTGTCCTCGGATGGATAATTTTTGAGACAAAAATAGTTTTGTAAAATCACAAACTTATCTACATTAAAGGAAAACACT
>ARYC01019844.1:0-17982 GCA_000711775.1 Oxytricha trifallax
AGTTATCTCGCTCCAGGGATGCGATAAAATAGTACTGCCAATAATAAAGTCCAGCTAATTTTGAATTCTCTATCGAATGAGCCCAAGATCGTTCAAATTGGACAACTTTAACTGCCACTAATTTGATTTATTATTAATTTAATTAATTATATTTTCCCAATTTCGAATGTATTCCTACAATATAAAAGAGTAAAATCATTAGTATATAGTGAATTTTAAAATTCTAATAAACATTTTTAATTATATATTCACTTATTTACTAGATATTATTATTATTCTCTAAAAAAAGGGTTTTATAAGGAATTGAACCCTATATTAACTATACCAAATTCATGTATGTGTGACTAAGTATAGTATAGATAAATATTTCTGTTTACTTCTTTATTCCTGATTTAAATATGTTTGAAAATTTTTAAATATCTCTCTGATTAAAATTCATGAATTATACAGATTCTCTCAATTTATCAGAAGAAAGACCCATAATTTTTAAAGAAAATACTAAAAGCGATTTCTGTTATATTTAGAAGAAAGACTCAGAATTTTAGACATTTTCTATTCTTTAGAAAGAAGAAATCAAAACTTTGAGTTAGTGGTGGTTAAAATTACTAATACAACAAAAACAAGATGAACTCCAATTATAATAATAAAGAAGGATTAGAGAGATTTAAAAATAAATAACAAAAACTGAGAAATGAATAAATGCTTTAATCTTAAGTCTTATTATTTAATGAATATTGTCGCAACTATGAATATATATTACAATATATTTCTTTCACTTTTTAATTATCCCATATTTGCTTTAAATTTTACTCATGGGGTTTTATCTAGTAAATTTACGTTTTAATTTGGGTTTTGGGAAAAGGTAATTCTGGGTTTTAAAAACATATATAAAGAAGTTATATAATTTGGGTTTTAAATTTGGGGTTTTGGGGAAAGGGCTTTCTTGTTTTTGTTACCATAAACAAAGAAGTGATAAGCCAATCTGATATTATTGTTACTAAAGATTAATCATCATAAATATATTAGATTTTTAATAAAATAGTGAAATTATGTTCATTATAGTTAAACTATGGCATGAAAAAGTCAAATTATGTAAATTAAAGTCAAATATGTGAAGGCCAAAGTTAATTTATTTAAATATAGTCAAATATGACGAAGCCAAAGAATATTTATTATAATTAAAGTCAAATATGATCAAGCCAAAGTCAATTTATGTTAATTAAAGTCAAATATGAGGAAGACAAAGTCAATAGAAAATTTCAAAAAGTTCAAAAAATGCGAAAATAACACTTTTATTGAGTTTTTGCATGTTTTTGAATTTATTAAATTATAAATGATTTTATATATATATATAAATGAAGTCATATCTAACAAACCAAATATATGCCAGAGCTGTAAATAGCAAGATTTTTACTCAGCATAAACTAATTAGTGGTAGTTTGATATCAGATCATGGAAAAAATATGCCAAAATAATTAGGCGTATTTTTTGCTTACGAGTGTAACACAAATCCCCTATTAATAATATAACAAAACACCTCTCCTAAAAACTTCGGAACGGCGACCACTAAACACAAATAAGTATATCAAAACCAACCTGCAAGAGTTCTTATGAATTATGAAAATTTATTAGAATGTCTAAAGTAAACACTAAAAAAAGAAAATCAACAAGGCAATAATAATGTCTTATAATTTTTCATGTTCATAAATTGCTATTCTTTTTTAAAATGTTTTTCAGAAAGATATATCTAAAGTAATCACAAATCGCAAATCGGAAGTAATAAAATAATTGAAAAAAATTGACAAATAAATTGATAAGGCATATGAAAAAAGATTTAAAAAAAAATTCCAATCTACATACAAAAGCTACCCATTTTTAAAGCCAATTTACACTATCTTGTCCTCGGATGGATAATTTTTGAGACAAAAATAGTTTTATCAAATCGCAAACTTATCTACATTAAAGGGAAACGCTTAGTAGTTCTTGCGCGACTTGAGCCGCATCTAGCAGATAAATGAAACAAATAATTTAAGTTTTTTTTCATAGTAAAATTTCAATCTACAAACAAAGGCTACCCATTATTAAAGCCAATTTACACTATCTTCTCCTCGGATGGATAATTTTTGAGACAAAAATAATTTTATCAAATCACAAACTTATCTACATTAAAGGGAAACGCTTAGAAGTTGTAGCGCGACTTGAGCCGCATCTAGCAGATAAATGAAACAAATAATTTAAATTTTTTTCCATAGTAAAATTTCAATCTACAAACAAAGGCTACCCATTTTAATAGCCAATTTACACTATCTTGTCCTCGGATGGATAATTTTTGAGACAAAAATAGTTTTGTAAAATCACAAACTTATCTACATCAAAGGAAAACACTTAGTAGTTGTAGCGGACTTGAGCCGCATCTAGCAGATAAATGAAACAAATAATTTAAATTTTTTTCCATAGTAAAATTTCAATCTACAAACAAAGGCTACCCATTTTAATAGCCAATTTACACTATCTTGTCCTCGGATGGATAATTTTGAGACAAAAATAGTTTTGTAAAATCACAAACTTATCTACATTAAAGGAAAACACTTAGTAGTTGTAGCGCGACTTGAGCCGCATCAAGCAGATAAATGAAACAAATAATTTAAATTTTTTTTCATAGTAAAATTCAATCTACAAACCAAGGCTACCCATTTTTAAAGCCAATTTACACTATCTTGTCCTCGGATGGATAATTTTTGAGACAAAAATAGTTTTGTAAAATCACAAACTTATCTACATTAAAGGAAAACACTTAGTAGTTGTTGCGCGACTTGAGCCGCATCTAGCAGATAAATGAAACAAATAATTTAAATTTTTTTCATAGTATAATTTCAATCTACACACAAAGGCTACCCATTTTTAAAGCCAATTTACACTATCTTGTCCTCGGGTGGATAATTTTTGAGACAAAAATAGTTTTGTAAAATCACAAACTTATCTACATTAAAGGAAAACACTTAGTAGTTGTAGCGCGACTTGAGCCGCATCAAGCAGATAAATGAAACAAATAATTTAAATTTTTTTTCATAGTAAAATTCAATCTACAAACCAAGGCTACCCATTTTTAAAGCCAATTTACACTATCTTGTCCTCGGATGGATAATTTTTGAGACAAAAATAGTTTTGTAAAATCACAAACTTATCTACATTAAAGGAAAACACTTAGTAGTTGTTGCGCGACTTGAGCCGCATCTAGCAGATAAATGAAACAAATAATTTAAATTTTTTTCATAGTATAATTTCAATCTACACACAAAGGCTACCCATTTTTAAAGCCAATTTACACTATCTTGTCCTCGGGTGGATAATTTTTGAGACAAAAATAGTTTTGTAAAATCACAAACTTATCTACATTAAAGGAAAACACTTAGTAGTTGTAGCGCGACTTGAGCCGCATCTAGCAGATAAATGAAACAAATAATTTAAATTTTTTTTCATAGTAAAATTTCAATCTACAAACAAAGGCTACCCATTTTTAAAGCCAATTTACACTATCTTGTCCTCGGATGGATAATTTTGAGACAAAAATAGTTTTGTAAAATCACAAACTTATCTACATTAAAGGAAAACACTTAGAAGTTGTAGCGCGACTTGAGCCGCATCTAGCAGATAAATGAAACAAATAATTTAAATTTTTTTTCATAGTAAAATTTCAATCTACAAACAAAGGCTACCCATTTTTAAAGCCAATTTACACTATCTTGTCCTCGGATGGATAATTTTGAGACAAAAATAGTTTTGTAAAATCACAAACTTATCTACATTAAAGGAAAACACTTAGAAGTTGTAGCGCGACTTGAGCCGCATCTAGCAGATAAATGAAACAAATAATTTAAATTTTTTTTCATAGTAAAATTTCAATCTACAAACAAAGGCTACCCATTTTTAAAGCCAATTTACACTATCTTGTCCTCGGATGGATAATTTTTGAGACAAAAAAAGTTTTGTAAAATCACAAATTTATCTACATTAAAGAAAAACACTTAGTAGTTGTAGCGCGACTTGAGCCGCATCTAGCAGATAAATGAAACAAATAATTTAAATTTTTTTTCATAGTAAAATTTCAATCTACAAACAAAGGCTACCCATTTTAATAGCCAATTTACACTATCTTGTCCTCGGATGGATAATTTTTGAGACAAAAATAGTTTTGTAAAATCACAAACTTATCTACATCAAAGGAAAACACTTTAGTAGTTGTAGCGCGACTTGAGCCGCATCTAGCAGATAAATGAAACAAATAATTTAAATTTTTTTCATAGTAAAATTCTAATCTACAAACAAAGGCTACCCATTTTTAAAGCCAATTTACACTATCTTGTCCTCGGATGGATAATTTTTGAGTTAAAAAAGGTTTTGTAAAATAAAAAACTTATCTACATTAAAGGAAAACACTTAGTAGTTGTAGCGCGACTTGAGCCGCATCTAGCAGATAAATGAAACAAAATAATTTAAATTTTTTTTCATAGTAAAATTTCAATCTACAAACAAAGGCTACCCATTTTTAAAGCCAATTTACACTATCTTGTCCTCGGATGGATAATTTTGAGACAAAAATAGTTTTGTAAAATCACAAACTTATCTACATTAAAGGAAAACACTTAGAAGTTGTAGCGCGACTTGAGCCGCATCTAGCAGATAAATGAAACAAATAATTTAAATTTTTTTTCATAGTAAAATTTCAATCTACAAAACAAAGGCTACCCATTTTTAAAGCCAATTTACACTATCTTGTCCTCGGATGGATAATTTTGAGACAAAAATAGTTTTGTAAAATCACAAACTTATCTACATTAAAGGAAAACACTTAGAAGTTGTAGCGCGACTTGAGCCGCATCTAGCAGATAAATGAAACAAATAATTTAAATTTTTTTTCATAGTAAAATTTCAATCTACAAACAAAGGCTACCCATTTTTAAAGCAAATTTACACTATCTTGTCCTCGGATGGATAATTTTTGAGACAAAAATAGTTTTGTAAAATCACAAACTTATCTACATTAAAGGAAAACACTTAGTAGTTGTAGCGCGACTTGAGCCGCATCTAGCAGATAAATGAAACAAATAATTTAAATTTTTTTTCATAGTAAAATTTCAATCTACACACAAAGGCTACCCATTTTTAAAGCAAATTTACACTATCTTGTCCTCGGATGGATAATTTTTGAGACAAAAATAGTTTTGTAAAATCACAAACTTATCTACATTAAAGGAAAACACTTAGTAGTTGTAGCGCGACTTGAGCCGCATCTAGCAGATAAATGAAACAAATAATTTAAATTTTTTTCATAGTAAAATTTCAATCTACAAACAAAGGCTACCCATTTTTAAAGCCAATTTACACTATCTTGTCCTCGGATGGATAATTTTGAGACAAAAATAGTTTTGTAAAATCACAAACTTATCTACATTAAAGGAAAACACTTAGAAGTTGTAGCGCGACTTGAGCCGCATCTAGCAGATAAATGAAACAAATAATTTAAATTTTCTTTCATAGTAAAATTTTCAATCAACAAACAAAGGCTACCCATTTTTAAAGCCAATTTACACTATCTTGTCCTCGGATGGATAATTTTGAGACAAAAATAGTTTTGTAAAATCACAAACTTATCTACATTAAAGGAAAACACTTAGAAGTTGTAGCGCGACTTGAGCCGCATCTAGCAGATAAATGAAACAAATAATTTAAATTTTTTTTCATAGTAAAATTTCAATCTACAAACAAAGGCTACCCATTTTTAAAGCCAATTTACACTATCTTGTCCTCGGATGGATAATTTTGAGACAAAAATAGTTTTGTAAAATCACAAACTTATCTACATTAAAGGAAAACACTTAGAAGTTGTAGCGCGACTTGAGCCGCATCTAGCAGATAAATGAAACAAATAATTTAAATTTTTTTTCATAGTAAAATTTCAATCTACAAACAAAGGCTACCCATTTTTAAAGCCAATTTACACTATCTTGTCCTCGGATGGATAATTTTGAGACAAAAATAGTTTTGTAAAATCACAAACTTATCTACATTAAAGGAAAACACTTAGAAGTTGTAGCGCGACTTGAGCCGCATCTAGCAGATAAATGAAACAAATAATTTAAATTTTTTTTCATAGTAAAATTTCAATCTACAAACAAAGGCTACCCATTTTTAAAGCCAATTTACACTATCTTGTCCTCGGATGGATAATTTTGAGACAAAAATAGTTTTGTAAAATCACAAACTTATCTACATTAAAGGAAAACACTTAGAAGTTGTAGCGCGACTTGAGCCGCATCTAGCAGATAAATGAAACAAATAATTTAAATTTTTTTTCATAGTAAAATTTCAATCTACAAACAAAAGCTACCCATTTTAAAAGCCAATTTACACTATCTTCTCCTCGGATGGAAAATTTTTGAGACAAAAATAATTTTATAAAATCACAAACTTATCTACATCAAAGGAAAACACGTAGTAGTTCTAGCGCGACTTGAGCCGCATCTAGCAGATAAATGAAACAAATAATTTAAATTTTTTTTCATAGTAAAATTTCAATCTACAAACAAAGGCTACCCATTTTTAAAGCAAATTTACACTATCTTGTCCTCGGATGGATAATTTTTGAGACAAAAATAGTTTTGTAAAATCACAAACTTATCTACATTAAAGGAAAACACTTAGTAGTTGTAGCGCGACTTGAGCCGCATCAAGCAGATAAATGAAACAAATAATTTAAATTTTTTTTCATAGTAAAATTCAATCTACAAACAAAGGCTACCCATTTTTAAAGCAAATTTACACTATCTTGTCCTCGGATGGATAATTTTTGAGACAAAAATAGTTTTGTAAAATCACAAACTTATCTACATTAAAGGAAAACACTTAGTAGTTATAGCGCGACTTGAGCCGCATCAAGCAGATAAATGAAACAAATAATTTAAATTTTTTTCATAGTAAAATTTCAATCTACAAACAAAGGCTACCCATTTTTAAAGCCAATTTACACTATCTTGTCCTCGGATGGATAATTTTGAGACAAAAATAGTTTTGTAAAATCACAAACTTATCTACATTAAAGGAAAACACTTAGAAGTTGTAGCGCGACTTGAGCCGCATCTAGCAGATAAATGAAACAAATAATTTAAATTTTTTTTCATAGTAAAATTTCAATCTACAAACAAAGGCTACCCATTTTTAAAGCAAATTTACACTATCTTGTCCTCGGATGGATAATTTTGAGACAAAAATAGTTTTGTAAAATCACAAACTTATCTACATTAAAGGAAAACACTTAGAAGTTGTAGCGCGACTTGAGCCGCATCAAGCAGATAAATGAAACAAATAATTTAAATTTTTTTTCATAGTAAAATTCAATCTACAAACAAAGGCTACCCATTTTTAAAGCCAATTTACACTATCTTGTCCTCGGATGGATAATTTTGAGACAAAAATAGTTTTGTAAAATCACAAACTTATCTACATTAAAGGAAAACACTTAGAAGTTGTAGCGCGACTTGAGCCGCATCAAGCAGATAAATGAAACAAATAATTTAAATTTTTTTTCATAGTAAAATTCAATCTACAAACAAAGGCTACCCATTTTTAAAGCCAATTTACACTATCTTGTCCTCGGATGGATAATTTTGAGACAAAAATAGTTTTGTAAAATCACAAACTTATCTACATTAAAGGAAAACACTTAGAAGTTGTAGCGCGACTTGAGCCGCATCAAGCAGATAAATGAAACAAATAATTTAAATTTTTTTTCATAGTAAAATTCAATCTACAAACAAAGGCTACCCATTTTTAAAGCCAATTTACACTATCTTGTCCTCGGATGGATAATTTTGAGACAAAAATAGTTTTGTAAAATCACAAACTTATCTACATTAAAGGAAAACACTTAGAAGTTGTAGCGCGACTTGAGCCGCATCTAGCAGATAAATGAAACAAATAATTTAAATTTTTTTCATAGTAAAATTTCAATCTACAAACAAAGGCTACCCATTTTTAAAGCAAATTTACACTATCTTGTCCTCGGATGGATAATTTTTGAGACAAAAATAGTTTTGTAAAATCACAAACTTATCTACATTAAAGGAAAACACTTAGTAGTTGTAGCGCGACTTGAGCCGCATCTAGCAGATAAATGAAACAAATAATTTAAATTTTTTTCATAGTAAAATTCCAATCTACAAACAAAGGCTACCCATTTTTAAAGCCAATTTACACTATCTTGTCCTCGGATGGATAATTTTGAGACAAAAAAAGTTTTGTAAAATAAAAAACTTATCTACATTAAAGGAAAACACTTAGAAGTTGTAGCGCGACTTGAGCCGCATCTAGCAGATAAATGAAACAAATAATTTAAATTTTTTTTCATAGTAAAATTCAATCTACAAACAAAGGCTACCCATTTTTAAAGCCAATTTACACTATCTTGTCCTCGGATGGATAATTTTTGAGACAAAAAAAGTTTTGTAAAATCACAAACTTATCTACATTAAAGAAAAACACTTAGTAGTTGTAGCGCGACTTGAGCCGCATCTAGCAGATAAATGAAACAAATAATTTAAATTTTTTTCATAGTAAAATTTCAATCTACACACAAAGGCTACCCATTTTTAAAGCAAATTTACACTATCTTGTCCTCGGATGGATAATTTTTGAGACAAAAATAGTTTTGTAAAATCACAAACTTATCTACATTAAAGGAAAACACTTAGTAGTTGTAGCGCGACTTGAGCCGCATCTAGCAGATAAATGAAACAAATAATTTAAATTTTTTTCCATAGTAAAATTTCAATCTACAAACAAAGGCTACCCATTTTAAAAGCAAATTTACACTATCTTGTCCTGATGGATAATTTTTGAGACAAAAATAGTTTTGTAAAATCACAAACTTATCTACATTAAAGGAAAACACTTAGTAGTTGTAGCGCGACTTAAGCCGCATCTAGCAGATAAATGAAACAAATAATTTAAATTTTTTTCATAGTAAAATTTCAATCTACAAACAAAGGCTACCCATTTTTAAAGCCAATTTACACTATCTTGTCCTCGGATGGATAATTTTTGAGACAAAAAAAGTTTTGTAAAATCACAAACTTATCTACATTAAAGAAAACACTTAGTAGTTGTAGCGCGACTTGAGCCGCATCAAGCAGATAAATGAAACAAATAATTTAAATTTTTTTTCATAGTAAAATTCAATCTACAAACAAAGGCTACCCATTTTTAAAGCAAATTTACACTATCTTGTCCTCGGATGGATAATTGTTGAGACAAAAATAGTTTTGTAAAATCACAAACTTATCTACATTAAAGGAAAACACTTAGTAGTTGTAGCGCGACTTGAGCCGCATCAAGCAGATAAATGAAACAAATAATTTAAATTTTTCATAGTAAAATTCAATCTACAAACAAAGGCTACCCATTTTTAAAGCCAATTTACACTATCTTGTCCTCGGATGGATAATTTTGAGACAAAAATAGTTTTGTAAAATCACAAACTTATCTACATTAAAGGAAAACACTTAGAAGTTGTAGCGCGACTTAAGCCGCATCTAGCAGATAAATGAAACAAATAATTTAAATCTTTTTTCATAGTAAAATTTCAATCTACAAACAAAGGCTACCCATTTTTAAAGCAAATTTACACTATCTTGTCTCGGATGGATAATTTGAGACAAAAATAGTTTTGTAAAATCACAAACTTATCTACATTAAAGGAAAACACTTAGTAGTTGTAGCGCGACTTGAGCCGCATCAAGCAGATAAATGAAACAAATAATTTAAATTTTTTTTCATAGTAAAATTCAATCTACAAACCAAGGCTACCCATTTTTAAAGCCAATTTACACTATCTTGTCCTCGGATGGATAATTTTTGAGACAAAAATAGTTTTGTAAAATCACAAACTTATCTACATCAAAGGAAAACACTTAGTAGTTGTAGCGCGACTTGAGCCGCATCAAGCAGATAAATGAAACAAATAATTTAAATTTTTTTCATAGTAAAATTCAATCTACAAACAAAGGCTACCCATTTTTAAAGCCAATTTACACTATCTTGTCCTCGGATGGATAATTTTTGAGACAAAAAAAGTTTTGTAAAATAAAAAACTTATCTACATTAAAGGAAAACACTTAGTAGTTGTAGCGCGACTTGAGCCGCATCAAGCAGATAAATGAAACAAATAATTTAAATTTTTTTTCATAGTAAAATTCAATCTACAAACCAAGGCTACCCATTTTTAAAGCCAATTTACACTATCTTGTCCTCGGATGGATAATTTTTGAGACAAAAATAGTTTTGTAAAATCACAAACTTATCTACATTAAAGGAAAACACTTAGTAGTTGTAGCGCGACTTGAGCCGCATCTAGCAGATAAATGAAACAAATAATTTAAATTTTTTTTCATAGTAAAATTTCAATCTACACACAAAGGCTACCCATTTTTATAAGCCAATTGACACTATCTTGTTCTCGGATTGATAATTTTTGAGACAAAAATAATATATCAAATCACAAACTTATCTACATTAAAGGGAAACATTAAGTAGTTGTAGCGCGACTTAAGCCGCATCTAGCAGATAAATGAAACAAATAATTTAAATTTTTTTTCATAGTTAAATTTCAATCTACAAACAAAGGCTACCTATATTAATATCCAATTTACACTATCTTGTCCTCGTATTGATAATCTTAGAGACAAAAAATAGTTTGTACAAAAAAAAAAAAAAAAAAAAAAAATAAAAAAAAAAAAAAAAAAAAATCACAAACTTATCTACATTAAAGGGAAACGCTTAGTAGTTCTTGCGCGACTTGAGCCGCATCTAGCAGATAAATGAAACAAATAATTAAAATCTTTTTTCATAGTAAAATTTCAATCTACAAACAAAAGCTACCCATTTTTAAAGCCAATTTACACTATCTTCTCCTCGGATGGAAAATTTTTGAGACAAAAATAATTTTATCAAATCACAAACTTATCTACATTAAAGGGAAACGCGTAGTAGTTCTTGCGCGACTTGAGCCGCATCTAGCAGATAAATGAAACAAATAATTTAAGTTTTTTTTCATAGTAAAATTTCAATCTACAAACAAAGCTACCCATTTTTAAAGCCAATTTACACTATCTTGTCCTCGGGTGGATAATTTTTGAGACAAAAATAGTTTTGTAAAATCACAAACTTATCTACATTAAAGGAAAACACTTAGTAGTTGTAGCGGACTGAGCGCATGCTAGGCAATAAATTGAAACATAATTTATTTTTTTCGAGATTATTACGTCTTTTAAAGCCAATTTCTTGTAGATGGATAATTTTGATTTGTAATCAATTATCTACATTAAAGGAAAACACTTAGTAGTTGTTGCGCGACTTGAGCCGCATCTAGCAGATAAATGAAACAAATAATTTAAATTTTTTTCATAGTATAATTTCAATCTACACACAAAGGCTACCCATTTTTAAAGCCAATTTACACTATCTTGTCCTCGGGTGGATAATTTTTGAGACAAAAATAGTTTTGTAAAATCACAAACTTATCTACATTAAAGGAAAACACTTAGTAGTTGTAGCGCGACTTGAGCCGCATCAAGCAGATAAATGAAACAAATAATTTAAATTTTTTTTCATAGTAAAATTCAATCTACAAACCAAGGCTACCCATTTTTAAAGCCAATTTACACTATCTTGTCCTCGGATGGATAATTTTTGAGACAAAAATAGTTTTGTAAAATCACAAATTTATCTACATTAAAGAAAAACACTTAGTAGTTGTAGCGCGACTTGAGCCGCATCTAGCAGATAAATGAAACAAATAATTTAAATTTTTTTTCATAGTAAAATTTCAATCTACACACAAAGGCTACCCATTTTTAAAGCAAATTTACACTATCTTGTCCTCGGATGGATAATTTTTGAGACAAAAATAGTTTTGTAAAATCACAAACTTATCTACATTAAAGGAAAACACTTAGTAGTTGTAGCGCGACTTAAGCCGCATCTAGCAGATAAATGAAACAAATAATTTAAATCTTTTTTCATAGTAAAATTTCAATCTACAAACAAAGGCTACCCATTTTTAAAGCCAATTTACACTATCTTGTCCTCGGATGGATAATTTTTGAGACAAAAATAGTTTTGTAAAAACACAAACTTATCTACATTAAAGGGTAACACTTAGTAGTTGTAGCGCGACATGAGCCGCATCTAGCAGATAAATGAAACAAATAATTTTAATTTTTTTTCATAGTAAAATTTCAATCTACAAACAAAGGCTACCCATTTTAAAGCCAATTTACACTATCTTGTCCTCGGATGGATAATTTTTGAGACAAAAATAGTTTTGTAAAATCACAAACTTATCTACATTAAAGGAAAACACTTAGTAGTTGTAGCGCGACTTGAGCCGCATCAAGCAGATAAATGAAACAAATAATTTAAATTTTTTTTCATAGTAAAATTCAATCTACAAACCAAGGCTACCCATTTTTAAAGCCAATTTACACTATCTTGTCCTCGGATGGATAATTTTTGAGACAAAAATAGTTTTGTAAAATCACAAACTTATCTACATTAAAGGAAAACACTTAGTAGTTGTAGCGCGACTTGAGCCGCATCAAGCAGATAAATGAAACAAATAATTTAAATTTTTTTTCATAGTAAAATTCAATCTACAAACCAAGGCTACCCATTTTTAAAGCCAATTTACACTATCTTGTCCTCGGATGGATAATTTTTGAGACAAAAATAGTTTTGTAAAATCACAAACTTATCTACATTAAAGGAAAACACTTAGTAGTTGTAGCGCGACTTGAGCCGCATCAAGCAGATAAATGAAACAAATAATTTAAATTTTTTTTCATAGTAAAATTTCAATCTACAAACAAAGGCTACCCATTTTTAAAGCCAATTTACACTATCTTGTCCTCGGATGGATAATTTTGAGACAAAAATAGTTTTGTAAAATCACAAACTTATCTACATTAAAGGAAAACACTTAGAAGTTGTAGCGCGACTTGAGCCGCATCTAGCAGATAAATGAAACAAATAATTTAAATTTTTTTTCATAGTAAAATTTCAATCTACAAACAAAGGCTACCCATTTTTAAAGCCAATTTACACTATCTTGTCCTCGGATGGATAATTTTTGAGACAAAAAAAGTTTTGTAAAATCACAAATTTATCTACATTAAAGAAAAACACTTAGTAGTTGTAGCGCGACTTGAGCCGCATCTAGCAGATAAATGAAACAAATAATTTAAATTTTTTTTCATAGTAAAATTTCAATCTACACACAAAGGCTACCCATTTTTAAAGCAAATTTACACTATCTTGTCCTCGGATGGATAATTTTTGAGACAAAAATAGTTTTGTAAAATCACAAACTTATCTACATTAAAGGAAAACACTTAGTAGTTGTAGCGCGACTTGAGCCGCATCTAGCAGATAAATGAAACAAATAATTTAAATTTTTTTTCATAGTAAAATTTCAATCTACACACAAAGGCTACCCATTTTTAAAGCAAATTTACACTATCTTGTCCTCGGATGGATAATTTTTGAGACAAAAATAGTTTTGTAAAATCACAAACTTATCTACATTAAAGGAAAACACTTAGTAGTTGTAGCGCGACTTGAGCCGCATCAAGCAGATAAATGAAACAAATAATTTAAATTTTTTTTCATAGTAAAATTCAATCTACAAACCAAGGCTACCCATTTTTAAAGCCAATTTACACTATCTTGTCCTCGGATGGATAATTTTTGAGACAAAAATAGTTTTGTAAAATCACAAATTTATCTACATTAAAGAAAAACACTTAGTAGTTGTAGCGCGACTTGAGCCGCATCTAGCAGATAAATGAAACAAATAATTTAAATTTTTTTTCATAGTAAAATTTCAATCTACACACAAAGGCTACCCATTTTTAAAGCAAATTTACACTATCTTGTCCTCGGATGGATAATTTTTGAGACAAAAATAGTTTTGTAAAATCACAAACTTATCTACATTAAAGGAAAACACTTAGTAGTTGTTGCGCGACTTGAGCCGCATCTAGCAGATAAATGAAACAAATAATTTAAATTTTTTTCATAGTATAATTTCAATCTACACACAAAGGCTACCCATTTTTAAAGCCAATTTACACTATCTTGTCCTCGGGTGGATAATTTTTGAGACAAAAATAGTTTTGTAAAATCACAAACTTATCTACATTAAAGGAAAACACTTAGTAGTTGTAGCGCGACTTGAGCCGCATCTAGCAGATAAATGAAACAAATAATTTAAATTTTTTTTCATAGTAAAATTTCAATCTAGCAAACAAAGGCTACCCATTTTTAAAGCCAATTTACACTATCTTGTCCTCGGATGGATAATTTTGAGACAAAAATAGTTTTGTAAAATCACAAACTTATCTACATTAAAGGAAAACACTTAGAAGTTGTAGCGCGACTTGAGCCGCATCTAGCAGATAAATGAAACAAATAATTTAAATTTTTTTTCATAGTAAAATTTCAATCTACAAACAAAGGCTACCCATTTTTAAAGCAAATTTACACTATCTTGTCCTCGGATGGATAATTTTTGAGACAAAAATAGTTTTGTAAAATCACAAACTTATCTACATTAAAGGAAAACACTTAGTAGTTGTAGCGCGACTTGAGCCGCATCTAGCAGATAAATGAAACAAATAATTTAAATTTTTTTCATAGTAAAATTCTAATCTACAAACAAAGGCTACCCATTTTTAAAGCCAATTTACACTATCTTGTCCTCGGATGGATAATTTTTGAGTTAAAAAAGGTTTTGTAAAATAAAAAACTTATCTACATTAAAGGAAAACACTTAGTAGTTGTAGCGCGACTTGAGCCGCATCTAGCAGATAAATGAACAAATAATTTAAATCTTTTTTCATAGTAAAATTTCAATCTACAAACAAAGGCTACCCATTTTTAAAGCCAATTTACACTATCTTGTCCGCCCCCCCCCCCCCCCCCCCCCCCCTCCCCCCCCCCTGAATGGATAATTTTTGAGACAAAAATAGTTTTGTAAAATCACAAACTTATCTACATTAAAGGAAAACACTTAGTAGTTGTTGCGCGACTTGAGCCGCATCTAGCAGATAAATGAAACAAATAATTTAAATTTTTTTCATAGTATAATTTCAATCTACACACAAAGGCTACCCATTTTTAAAGCCAATTTACACTATCTTGTCCTCGGGTGGATAATTTTTGAGACAAAAATAGTTTTGTAAAATCACAAACTTATCTACATTAAAGGAAAACACTTAGTAGTTGTAGCGCGACTTGAGCCGCATCTAGCAGATAAATGAAACAAATAATTTAAATTTTTTTTCATAGTAAAATTTCAATCTACACACAAAGGCTACCCATTTTTAAAGCAAATTTACACTATCTTGTCCTCGGATGGATAATTTTTGAGACAAAAATATTTTTGTAAAATCACAAACTTATCTACATTAAAGGAAAACACTTAGTAGTTGTAGCGCGACTTAAGCCGCATCTAGCAGATAAATGAAACAAATAATTTAAATCTTTTTTCATAGTAAAATTTCAATCTACAAACAAAGGCTACCCATTTTTAAAGCCAATTTACACTATCTTGTCCTCGGATGGATAATTTTTGAGACAAAAAAAGTTTTGTAAAATCACAAATTTATCTACATTAAAGAAAAACACTTAGTAGTTGTAGCGCGACTTGAGCCGCATCTAGCAGATAAATGAAACAAATAATTTAAATTTTTTTCATAGTAAAATTTCAATCTACAAACAAAGGCTACCCATTTTTAAAGCCAATTTACACTATCTTGTCCTCGGATGGATAATTTTTGAGACAAAAATAGTTTTGTAAAATCACAAACTTATCTACATTAAAGGAAAACACTTAGTAGTTGTTGCGCGACTTGAGCCGCATCTAGCAGATAAATGAAACAAATAATTTAAATTTTTTTCATAGTATAATTTCAATCTACACACAAAGGCTACCCATTTTTAAAGCCAATTTACACTATCTTGTCCTCGGGTGGATAATTTTTGAGACAAAAATAGTTTTGTAAAATCACAAACTTATCTACATTAAAGGAAAACACTTAGTAGTTGTAGCGCGACTTGAGCCGCATCTAGCAGATAAATGAAACAAATAATTTAAATTTTTTTTCATAGTAAAATTTCAATCTACAAACAAAGGCTACCCATTTTTAAAGCCAATTTACACTATCTTGTCCTCGGATGGATAATTTTGAGACAAAAATAGTTTTGTAAAATCACAAACTTATCTACATTAAAGGAAAACACTTAGAAGTTGTAGCGCGACTTGAGCCGCATCTAGCAGATAAATGAAACAAATAATTTAAATTTTTTTGCATAGTAAAATTTCAATCTACAAGCAAAGGCTACCCATTTTTAAAGCCAATTTACACTATCTTGTCCTCGGATGGATAATTTTGAGACAAAAATAGTTTTGTAAAATCACAAACTTATCTACATTAAAGGAAAACACTTAGAAGTTGTAGCGCGACTTGAGCCGCATCTAGCAGATAAATGAAACAAATAATTTAAATTTTTTTTCATAGTAAAATTTCAATCTACAAACAAAGGCTACCCATTTTTAAAGCCAATTTACACTATCTTGTCCTCGGATGGATAATTTTGAGACAAAAATAGTTTTGTAAAATCACAAACTTATCTACATTAAAGGAAAACACTTAGAAGTTGTAGCGCGACTTGAGCCGCATCTAGCAGATAAATGAAACAAATAATTTAAATTTTTTTTCATAGTAAAATTTCAATCTACAAACAAAGCTACCCATTTTTAAAGCAAATTTACACTATCTTGTCCTCGGATGGATAATTTTTGAGACAAAAATAGTTTTGTAAAATCACAAACTTATCTACATTAAAGGAAAACACTTAGTAAGTTATGGCGCGACTTGAGCCGCATCTAGCAGATAAATGAAACAAATAATTTAAATTTTTTTCATAGTAAAATTTCAATCTACAAACAAAGGCTACCCATTTTTAAAGCCAATTTACACTATCTTGTCCTCGGATGGATAATTTTTGAGACAAAAAAAGTTTTGTAAAATCACAAATTTATCTACATTAAAGAAAAACACTTAGTAGTTGTAGCGCGACTTGAGCCGCATCTAGCAGATAAATGAAACAAATAATTTAAATTTTTTTTCATAGTAAAATTTCAATCTACACACAAAGGCTACCCATTTTTAAAGCAAATTTACACTATCTTGTCCTCGGATGGATAATTTTTGAGACAAAAATAGTTTTGTAAAATCACAAACTTATCTACATTAAAGGAAAACACTTAGTAGTTTGTAGCGCGACTTAAGCCGCATCTAGCAGATAAATGAAACAAATAATTTAAATCTTTTTTCATAGTAAAATTTCAATCTACAAACAAAGGCTACCCATTTTTAAAGCCAATTTACACTATCTTGTCCTCGGATGGATAATTTTGAGACAAAAATAGTTTTGTAAAATCACAAACTTATCTACATTAAAGGAAAACACTTAGAAGTTGTAGCGCGACTTGAGCCGCATCTAGCAGATAAATGAAACAAATAATTTAAATTTTTTTTCATAGTAAAATTTCAATCTACAAACAAAGGCTACCCATTTTTAAAGCAAATTTACACTATCTTGTCCTCGGATGGATAATTTTTGAGACAAAAATAGTTTTGTAAAATCACAAACTTATCTACATTAAAGGAAAACACTTAGTAGTTGTTGCGCGACTTGAGCCGCATCTAGCAGATAAATGAAACAAATAATTTAAATTTTTTTCATAGTATAATTTCAATCTACACACAAAGGCTACCCATTTTTAAAGCCAATTTACACTATCTTGTCCTCGGGTGGATAATTTTTGAGACAAAAATAGTTTTGTAAAATCACAAACTTATCTAC
>ARYC01019845.1:0-30573 GCA_000711775.1 Oxytricha trifallax
CATAGAATTAAAATTGATGGTAACATTTACTTAAAACACATCAGGGATTACTCCAGCCTCTAGTTAACTTTAACATGATTCATAGATAAAAATATATTTAAAGAATTCCTAGGAACTTTTGCAATTCAACATTATATCACTTCTTTCAAAAAAATGCTTATTTAGATATTACCATGAAATTCAAAGTTAGACAACGTAGCCACTCATATTATACACTATATTTATCAAAACATGTAATTAAGACTTTGAAAGAGTTTCAAAGCATTTTACAGAAGTGCTGATTTGAAATTGCAAATTGCCTATTTCTCCATTATTTTTCTTAAAGTTTCACTTTAACTCAATAAATTAGAGGTCATTTGGTGATATTTTTGTCACAATCTATTAGCTCAAATTTCACACTAATTTCAATCGCAACATGAAGTTTATAACTTGTTATGATACCTTATGCTAGAATTGTCAAAATAAAAAGTTTTATAATAAGACAAAGCAGATCAAATGCTTAATATTCTTTCCTCGTCGAGAAAACAAACTTTTTAATGATATTCTAATCGTCTGTTACAAACGCATTTATAAGTAGCAAATCTTGTAAAATTTGATATGACTTTTGTTTAAGGTTCGACTTTGACTTAATATTTTGAAGCTTTGAACATGTTTTGGCTAAATTCAATTTTCAGGACTCAATCAAAATTAAGTGTTCAACAAAGTTTTATAATTGCATTTTCATATCTGCCGACGAGAACCACGTCATTCCTTTGAAAGTTGAGAATTAAACTTATATTGTTTTAATGAAATTTGAGGCGACGAATGCTTAAAATCCTTTTTTCTTGAATCTTTTATCTCTTTTTCATTTATTCGACACGACATGAACAAGCAATTAAACTTATTAACTCAGTTATTGAGAGAACCTCAATACCTCTACTTTATTCCAATAGTTAAAGGAGTAGGCACGAAAGTTCAATTAAAATTTTTTTTGCAATTCAAACGGTTTAATTGAATGCAGACGATACTTCTATTAAATACTAAAAAACTTAGTAATTTGCTTTATTAGGTATACTGAGCACGTATTGGAATAAGGAGGAGAAGGGTCGAAGATATATTACATGAGTGTAATATACATTTAAGGCAAATATAAGTTGAGATAATAGAAACGATTTATATCTGCATGTCTTTGTTTTCTCTATTTGTGTATTAAACAGCTCTATTAAGCATTCATAAAAATCGAAAGCAAAATTAATCAATTGTTTTTTTAATGATAAGGAACAAAATTGTAAGAGATATTTCTACACGAGAGATGCTTACTTTTTTGTTTGTTGATATTTTCAAGATCCAGAATTGTATGTCTAGACTTCTCGCAAAAGAGCTTTGCAATTTGTACATAAATTACACTGATATTCTGACATTTATAAATAATTGTTGAAGCAAACTCAAAAAGCTCAGCATTTTATAGATTAGCCACATTTCCATTTTTGCCATAGATATAAAGTATCGGTCGGGCTATTGGAGCTTTGAAATAACTCAAGTACTTATCTTTATAAAAGGGAGTATGGAACTGCTCTTATCCAAGATATTTCTTGTGAATACCTCAAATTTAATAAAGTTTGGTTTCTTATTTGCAAGCAAGAGTCTTCAGGATATATTTAAAATACGATAATCTAAAGTAAACACATCAGCAAAAGGTTCTTTTCACATTGATACTTGATTGCTTGGTTAAAAGATATAAAAATTTGATTGCTTTTTGGAAAATCTATATACGTACCGGGCCATGTCATCTTTGAAAAGCTCATTTCTTAGACGATTTCTGGGAATTCATAGAATTAAAATTGATGGTAACATTTACTTTAAGCACATCAGCATGACTCCAGCCTAGTTAACTTTAAACATGATTCATAGATAAAAATATATTTAAAGAATTCCTAGGAACTTTTGCAATTCAACATTATATCACTTCTTTCAAAAAATGCTTATTTAGATATTACCTTGAAATTCAAAGTTAGACAACGTAGCCACTCACATTATACACTATATTTATCAAAACATGCAATTAAGACTTTGAAAAAGTTTCAAAGCATTTTACAGAAGTGCTGATTTGAAATTGAAAATTGCCTATTTCTACATTATTTATCTTAAAGTTTCACTTTAACTCAATAAATTAGAGGTCATTTGGTGATATTTTTGTCACAATCGATTAGCTCAAATTTCACACTAATTTCAATCGCAACATGAAGTTTATAACTTGTTATGATACCTTATGCTAGAATTGTCAAAATAAAAAGTTTTATAATAAGACAAAGCAGATCAAATGCTTAAGAAAAACAAACTTCTTAATGTATTCTAATCGTCTATTACAAACGCATTTATAAGTAGCAAATCTTGTAAAATTTGATATGACTTTTGTTTAAGGTTCGACTTTGACTTAATATTTTGAAGCATTGAACATGTTTCGGCAAAATTCAATTTTCAGGACTCAATCAAAATTAAGTTCTCAACAAAGTTTTATAATTGCATTTTCATATCTGCCGACGAGAACCACGTCATTCCTTTAAAAGTTGAGAATTAAACTTATATTGTTTTAATGAAATTTGAGGCGACGAATGCTTAAAATCCTTTTTTCTTGAATCTTTTATCTCTTTTTCATTTATTCGACACGACATGACAAGCAATTAAACTTTTTAACTCAGTTATTGAGAGAACCTCAATAATTCTACTTTATTCCAATAGTTAAAGGAGTAGGCACGAAAGTTCAATTAAAAATTCTTTTGCAATTCAAACGGTTTAATTGAATGCAGACGATACTTCTATTAAAAACTAAAAAACTTAGTGATTTGCTTTCTTTGTTAGGTATACTGAGCACGTATTGGAATAAGGAGAAGGGTCGAAGATATATTACATGAGTGTAATATACATTTAAGGCAAATATAAGTTGAGATAATAGAAACGATTTATATCTGCATGTCTTTGTTTTCTCTATTTGTGTATTAAACAGCTCTATTAAGCATTCATAAAAATCGAAAGCAAAATTAATCAATTGTTTTTTCAATGATAAGGAACAAAATTGTAAGAGATATTTCTACACGAGAGATGCTTACTTTTTTGTTTGATATTTTCAAGATCCAGAATTGCATGTCTAAACTTCTCGCAAAAGAGCTTGCAATTTGTACATAAATTAGCACTGATATTCTGACATTTAAAAATAATTGTTGAAGCAAACTCAAAAAGCTCAGCATTTTATAGATTAGCCACATTTCCATTTTTGCCATAGATATAAAGTATCAGTCAGGCTATTGGAGCTTTGAAATAACTCAAGTACTTATCTTTATAAAAGGGAGTATGCAACTGCTCTTATCCAAGATATTTCTTGTGAATACCTCAAATTTAATAAAGATTGGTCTCTTATTTGCAAGCAAGAGTCTTCAGGATATATTTAAAATACGATAATCTAAAGTAAACACATCAGCAAAAGGTTCTTTTCACATTGATACTTGATTGCTTGGTTAAAAGATATAAAAATTTGATTGCTTTTTGGAAAATCTATATACGTACCGGGCCATGTCATCTTTGAAAAGCTCATTTCTTAGACGATTTCTGGGAATTCATAGAATTAAAATTGATGGTAACATTTACTTTAAGCACATCAGCGATGTCCAGCCTAGTTAACTTTAAACATGATTCATAGATAAAAATATATTTAAAGAATTCCTAGGAACTTTTGCAATTCAACATTATATCACTTCTTTCAAAAAATGCTTATTTAGATATTACCATGAAATTCAAAGTTAGACAACGTAGCCACTCATATTATACACTATATTTATCAAAACATGTAATTAAGACTTTGAAAGAGTTTCAAAGCATTTTACAGAAGTGCTGATTTGAAATTGCAAATTGCCTATTTCTCCATTATTTTTCTTAAAGTTTCACTTTAACTCAATAAATTAGAGGTCATTTGGTGATATTTTTGTCACAATCGATTAGCTCAAATTTCACACTAATTTCAATCGCAACATGAAGTTTATAACTTGTTATGATACCTTATGCTAGAATTGTCAAAATAAAAAGTTTTATAGACAAAGCACATCAAATGCTAAAAAAACAAACTTCAATGATATTCTAATCGTCTGTTACAAACGCATTTATAAGTAGCAAATCTTGTAAAATTTGATATGACTTTTGTTTAAGGTTCGACTTTGACTTAATATTTTGAAGCATTGAACATGTTTCGGCTAAATTCAATTTTCAGGACTTAATCAAAATTAAGTTCTCAACAAAGTTTTATAATTGCATTTTCATATCTGCCGACGAGAACCACGTCATTCCTTTAAAAGTTGAGAATTAAACTTATATTGTTTTAATGAAATTTGAGGCGACGAATGCTTAAAATCCTTTTTTCTTTAATCTTTTATCTCTTTTTCATTTATTCGACACGACATGACAAGCAATTAACTTTTTAACTCACTTATTGAGAGAACCTCAATAATTCTACTTTATTCCAATAGTTAAAGGAGTAGGCACGAAAGTTCAATTAAAAATTCTTTTGCAATTCAAACGGTTTAATTGAATGCAGACGATACTTCTATTAAAAACTAAAAAACTTAGTGATTTGCTTTCTTTGTTAGGTATACTGAGCACGTATTGGAATAAGGAGAAGGGTCGAAGATATATTACATGAGTGTAATATACATTTAAGGCAAATATAAGTTGAGATAATAGAAACGATTTATATCTGCATGTCTTTGTTTTCTCTATTTGTGTATTAAACAGCTCTATTAAGCATTCATAAAAATCGAAAGCAAAATTAATCAATTGTTTTTTCAATGATAAGGAACAAAATTGTAAGAGATATTTCTACACGAGAGATGCTTACTTTTTTGTTTGATATTTTCAAGATCCAGATTGTATGTCTAAACTTCTCGCAAAAGAGCTTTGCAATTTGTACATAAATTAGCACTGATATTCTGACATTTATAAATAATTGTTGAAGCAAACTCAAAAAGCTCAGCATTTTATAGATTAGCCACATTTCCATTTTTGCCATAGATATAAAGTATCGGTCGGGCTATTGGAGCTTTGAAATAACTCAAGTACTTATCTTTATAAAAGGGAGTATGGAACTGCTCTTATCCAAGATATTTCTTGTGAATACCTCAAATTTAATAAAGTTTGGTTTCTTATTTGCAAGCAAGAGTCTTCAGGATATATTTAAAATACGATAATCTAAAGTAAACACATCAGCAAAAGGTTCTTTTCACATTGATACTTGATTGCTTGGTTAAAAGATATAAAAATTTGATTGCTTTTTGGAAAATCTATATACGTACCGGGCCATGTCATCTTTGAAAAGCTCATTTCTTAGACGATTTCTGGGAATTCATAGAATTAAAATTGATGGTAACATTTACTTTAAGCACATCAGCGATGACTCCAGCCTAGTTAACTTTAAACATGATTCATAGATAAAAATATATTTAAAGAATTCCTAGGAACTTTTGCAATTCAACATTATATCACTTCTTTCAAAAAAATGCTTATTTAGTTATTACCTTGAAATTCAAAGTTAGACAACGTAGCCACTCATATTATACACTATATTTATCAAAACATGCAATTAAGACTTTGAAAAAGTTTCAAAGCATTTTACAGAAGTGCTGATTTGAAATTGCAAATTGCCTATTTCTATATTATTTTTCTTAAAGTTTCACTTTAACTCAATAAATTAGAGGTCATTTGGTGATATTTTTGTCACAATAGATTAGCTCAAATTTCACACTAATTTCAATCGCAACATGAAGTTTATAACTTGTTATGATACCTTTTGCTGGAATTGTCAAAATAAAAAGTTTTATAATAAGACAAAGCAGATCAAATGCTTAATATTCTTTCCTCGTAGAAAACAAACTTCTTAATGATATTCTAATCGTCTGTTACAAACGCATTTATAAGTAGCAAATCTTGTAAAATTTGATATGACTTTTGTTTAAGGTTCGACTTTGACTTAATATTTTGAAGCATTGAACATGTTTCGGCTAAATTCAATTTTCAGGACTTAATCAAAATTAAGTTCTCAACAAAGTTTTATAATTGCATTTTCATATCTGCCGACGAGAACCACGTCATTCCTTTAAAAGTTGAGAATTAAACTTATATTGTTTTAATGAAATTTGAGGCGACGAATGCTTAAAATCCTTTTTTCTTTAATCTTTTATCTCTTTTTCATTTATTCGACACGACATGACAAGCAATTAAACTTTTTAACTCAGTTATTGAGAGAACCTCAATACCTCTACTTTATTCCAATAGTTAAAGAAGTAGGCACGAAAGTTCAATTAAAAATTCTTTTGCAATTCAAACGGTTTAATTAAATGTAGAGAGCTATTACTAATTACATCAAGTTCATACACGCTGATGATGCGGTATTCACTTTCAACACCTTTATTAATAAGTCTTGGTATAAGAAGTATGGTAATATTGAAGTCTATGATTTAAAAGTGAAGGTAGTCACCCATGCAATTTTAGCTGGTATTAGTGTAGATTCTGGTTTAGAAAGTTATGTGATTCATACTCGCTCTATTAAGCGAGAGGAACATATAGAGTTCCTATATAATCCTAGAGATAAATACAACGATCAAGAGATCATCCTGTTTGTTGACAACCTATCAGTTCATAAGACTAAGGAGTCTAAGAAAGCTTATGAAGAGTTAAAAATAACTCCTGTTTACAACGTTCATTATAGCCCCAATTTAATGGAATTGAATTCTACTGGAGTTAAATAAAGAACCACTACAAGAAACTTCTGCTGTATCATCTTATGCATGACTTGCCCATCGATACAGTAGACTTGATTCAAAGCAGCTGTCAAAGAGTGAGCGTAGATAAGACAACAATTTGTGCGAGAGAGGGAAGAATGAATGTTTATAAATAAGTTTTAGATTTAAACGAATGAATATATTCACATATTAACCTGGCCCATATATGAGTTTGGCTTCTCTTTCTTATATTCTTTTTATGGCTTGCTTGGGCCCATATTTGTTCTTATTGTGCCAGCTCCTGCATCTATGTTCATTTCATCTGGTTTTTAAACATCTTTATAAAGTCTCTTTGTCACTTCATGAATTGTTTGTGACTTTCTCTCTCTATGAACTTTAGCATCCTCTTTCATAAGATATATACCAGTGCCAGATTATTCTACAAAGTTATATGTCAAAGCTTACTTGAAAGATAAGGATGCTTCTTGAGTCCTCTAGCCAAGCTGAGCTTATTAGAATGCCTTGCTTCTTCTAGTCTTCAGGAGAGATATAATATCGTTTCTTATGTGCTTCTTCAATAATTTCTCTGAGATAATCCTCTTTTATTGTACCAAGAACACCAAAGAAGAAGTTCCTCTCTGGTAGTTTATTAGAGAGTTCTTTCTTGATAAGAAGGTAAACTACCACTTCCTCATCTTACATGGCATCCTCATAAAGATTAGTGACTGAAATCTCAGGGTTGTTGAGAATTTCTATTTGATTAATCTCTTTGTTTTTAAAAGTTTTCTTCTCCTCACAAAGTATTGCTTTTAAGAATGAAATTTTGGTACCTTCCATCGTTGGAAGGAATAAACCAACTGTATAATATGTTAATAGTCATCAAGTTATCTTACCATGTAAAGTTAGGTATCGATAGAGATCTTCCTTACTTCTGAATCTTGATATCATTTCTTGAGCCTCGACTCTTTTCATTTGATCATTGAGTGATTCCATCTTTGTTCCTCTTCCTATTAATGAATTTCAAATTATAATTTATAGACTTCTGGATCCTATTGTTTAAAAACTTACTATTAAATAAGGGCATCTTATAGGAGGTCAACCTGGTAAGGATACGTGGAGAAAGTTTGCAGAAGCTGCAACAAAATGCAGAGATGGAGCTCCATTTTAATCAATTTAGTTCCATTAAATTAGTACTAAATTTGTTTAAATTTAATTAGTACTGCTACTAAATCCGTTTAATTTTAACTGGTACCAATTTAATAGTTCCAAAACTTAATTAGTACCTAGTTTTAATCTAATGAGGTTTTAATGGAAAAGTTCCAAAATGGTTCAAAACCTAATTGATACCAGTGCCAACCTGAATTTTATCTAATTTGGTACCAAAATTAAAAATATTAAGCATTAATTTAGAAAATTTATAGTAATAAACTTAGTATAAATATGATTTCTAACGCCTAAGAATCAACCATTGTTTTTGCAGTACCAACTCCTATACAAAGTTACTATAACTAGAGAGGTTATTAGAGCTTTATAATAGAAATTTAAATTTGAATTTAAACATGGCGGCTAACTTAAATCGTAAAGCAATCTCTCTTGGAACTGGATAATCATAGCTAAACTTTGGCTCAAACTAAAAAGCCTGAAATTATTTATGTTGAGAGGGAGGTAGAGCTAAGAGCTCTTGAATTTGAAGCAGAAGTTTTTATCATAGAAGTATTAAACTAGAAGGAGAGTGCAGATATAGGAGTTAAAACTTAAATTGATTAAGTTGTGGAGCTAAAAGAACAGCAACCAATCGAAAAGATAAAAATATATCAATGTGAAGACTGCTAGAATCTTTTCTCAACCGAACAAAGCTTGAAGAGACACCTGAAAGAGGTACACTCTGGCAAAGCCAAGATCTATTTCAAGCATGAAAAGGTAGATGGTAGGTATTAGTGCACGACATGCATGAAATCATATACTCATTCAGCTAAAGTTAAAAGGCATATGCAAAAGCATCACCTCAGCGAGTTTTTGATTGAAGATTAAGAGACTAAAAAACTAGTACCAGCTAAAAGAAAATCTAATACTCTTGAATAATAAAGAGAGCAGCAGGAGAAACACAAGAGGCAGAAGCGATTTGAATCGATTAACCAACCAGTAGGCAATACAATTTCAGCATGCTTCTAAGTGAAAGCTATGAATATACCAGCATTAAATGCAGTTAATCTCAGCACTTGTTTCGAAAACTACTTGAATATAAACGTGCCTGCAAAAGCAAAGCTTATAGTAGTTGATGAGTATGCATACAAGGTGTATCCTTTCAGTTATCTTCTTAAGAACCAACAGTATAAGAACGAGTTTGCTAATGAATACATGGTTCTTAGAGAGGCCTAAACAAAAGATTGCAAGAATTTGCTTAAGTTAGATGGTGTCATATTAAGCTATGGTTTTATCGCACTAAGACTCAAGAAATTCGAAATGACTCTGAGAGACTATCTCTATCATAATCGATACCCCAATGATTTAAACGATATACTTTCAGATATGATAAAGGGTGTCAAGGAGTTGCATGAACTTGGAAATGTTCATAGAGAGTTGAAACCTGAAAATGTAATGCTGAATCTCTGTCCTTTAGAAGTCGTAGTTATCGATTTCAATAGAGCTTTAAGATAAGAAATCGTTACTTTAGCATAGGTACTTGGGACCCCCGGATACTTCCCAATAAGAGAGAAGTGGACAAATGGTTCTGTCTAATGGGATGTTTGGGCAGTAGCTGCAATAATATTAGAAAGTGATATGGAAATTATGTCTTTCTTTGGTACTAAACATGAAAAGCATTCAATAAGTTTGGCTTAGAAACACATAAAGTAAGAAGCTGTCTGCAAAGAAATTAAAAGCATAGTTGAGATGATAATTATGAGAGCTACAAACTATCCACGATATACATTAGATGATATCCTTGACCCACTATAGAGAGCAAAGTTCATGAGATACAATAAGGATAAACAGATAAAATTTGTTTGAATTAATAACACTAATGCTCATTAAATATACATTAAATTCACATAAAACCTGGATTTTGTCTACTAACCCCAATGAGACCCCAACTATACCCTACAAATCAAAGCATTTATAAACCTCTTTAAGGGGTTTTGGGGTTTTAAATGCGAGAAGTTTTATTAGGTGACTGTAGAGGATCTGTAAAGATTGAAAATATATTGAGTTAGTTCAAATTAAAACTTTTACCAAATTCTTCCTCTCAATTCCAAATGAGCCAGTTCTTATCTGCAATACATTTATAATGTTCTCAATTTCAGTTCCATCTAAATTCCAAATTAATCTCTTTTTAAATGATTCAGTTCTCTAATCTCATAAAGCACCTATCTAACCTTCAGTAATTAATCCATAGAATCCAAATGACTGAAATAGAATAGTTTCTCATTTTTACTCTGATTCTAAATAACTAATCTCAATCTTTTCACTTCACTATCTAGTGTCTTGACCTTGGCTTTTAAATTATTAACAGTTTTTCTTTCTTTTTCTGGATTCCCTGGCAAATTACCGGTTTTTCACTAATCTTCTCTACATTGAATCAGTTGAGACTCCTTCTCTGGTTCTTCTTTGCTTCTCTAAAATATAAATTAAATTAGTAAACCCAATGAAACCATAAAAAAGATTTTGATTATGAAGTGGTAGAACGTGCTCTAGAAATCTCGTTTTACTTACTCTTAGGATCTTTATTATTTGGATCTTCCATTTTAGATATGTAGGCTGAAGAATCTGAATCCTCTGATCCATAGTCATCCATATCATCGTCGTCCCCGTCCATACTAAAACTCCATGATTCTATTAAGAATGGAAATAAGGCTTTAAGAATAAACAGATTAAGTTTAATTGCTAAAATAGAAATAACTAGAATTATAAATTGATTATAGATCATTAACTGATCAGATATTAAAATTGATTCCAGCAATATTAATAACATTAGTAGGATCAGCAAACTTTAAAGCGAAAACCATCTCTACCAATTAAAATAAATTTTTGGACACTCTAAAATTTTACCTGCAAGAACAAAAAGACTCCTCAAACAACCACTACTAAGTATATTTATCTCAATTTCCTCATTCTAATCTATTTTTACCCTTATTTTCATTCTTTATAGAGATTTGGGGGTTTATTATCAGAATGATTATAGTTTTAGTTTGTCATCTAAGGAAGCATTTTCTATTATTGAATCATAGCTTGTTGTTGCTAATGTCGCCTCTTATTTGCTGACGTGGAACTGATGTTGACTTTGAGAGCGATACCTCATGTTTTGAGGTTTTCTCGTTTTTAGCTCTATGTTTCTTTGTCTCTTCAAAAGTCACGTTTTTTGTCTTCTCTTTGTCTTTTCTTCGGCTGCCCTTAGCATTATTTAAACTCATCACTACATCCTCCTATAATTGTTTATAAAACGGTATTTATAATAGTAAATATAAGATTAGTTTATACATTTTATAAGGATCTAACTTCAGAGGCACTTATTGATTACTCTATTTGGCTCCAGGATATGACTTTTTGAGGATATCAAAATACTCTATGGAGAAGCACCTTAATTATCCTATTATTATAGTTAAGGTGGATGAGATTGTTCTATTTTAATGAAAGCTGCTTGTGTTGAACTATTTGTTATCAATTATTGATGTTATTGCTAAGTGAAGATTTAAAAAAATCGACAGTTTATATTAACTATAATCATATATACTGTTAGAATATTGCTGCTCTGTATTTACTGTTTAAGATGCCAGCAAAGTTAAGGCCTCAGCATTTCTTTATTCATAATTCATAGCAGCTGATCCCTGAATAATAGCATCATTTCCCCCAATATTTTGCATATCATTTGAACCTGTAATTCCTCCATTTCCTACTCGATTGATCATTTCTTATTAAACTTTTGTATTCCCATAAACTCTAAATAAAAATATCATAAAATCACCAACGTAATTCTTACTGATTTCCTACTACAAATGATGTATAATTCATGTAATCTTAGGTAGTTTGCATGCCAAATCTGATCTATGGGGTGTTTTGAGATAAATTTGGTTGATTTTGGCTATTTTAATTCCCTTATAATTATATATATTATATGAATTATATATAGAATAGCCTGAGAGGATCATCTAGAAAGCTTGCACCGCCTATTCCTAGAGGATTCTGATTATTGTTTATCGGGTTGATGTAATTATCGAATTTTCCATAGAAATTCGATACACCACCAAATCCACTATATTTTAATAAAAAAATACATCAAACCAAGAGAGATTTACTTGTCCATTTCCTGAAACCTCAATGAAATTTATACCATATTTAAGAGATTAATTTATGATTAAGTATCTGAGAATATTATCTCTATCATGGTCAGACTCATATAAGCTATTTCCACCGCCTCCACCATTGTAGTTGCCAGAATTCTCATTGAAAAATTCTTGTAAGAGATCTCGATCTATTTGGAACACTGATTTTTTATTATTGTTCATTATTATGTGTTTTAAACTATATTTTTGATAAAATTATTGATATTATATTAATAAACCATTTAGAATATTATCACAAACTTATTAAATTATAATATTTATATTTATAAAGTTATAATAATTAAATTAATAAAACATCATTATTAATTCTATTTTATTTAAATTTATTTTTTTAAAATTTAAATAAAAAACATAAAATTCTGCAAGGAAATATTACTTTATTATTAATTAAAAGATTTTTAGATATATTGTCGCTAAAGTTAAACTTCTTAATGATTTGGCATTAAATATTTAGTTTATTATTTTCTAATGCATATCATGAATTATTCTGTTAAAAAAAACTATATAAACTAATTAACGTGTTTTATTAAATGTTGTGTAATTTCATAATATTTGATTAATTAAACAGTTTCTTATTTATAATAAGAAAATAAAAAATTTTAAGTGATATCAGTGATAAGATTATTTCATCATCACATCACTGCATACATCACAATTTAAGATTTAAAGTTTATTTCCATTTAATTAAGCATATCTTAACTCTATATTCTAAAAATATATTATAGAACTGTATCACTTAAAATACTGATGGAACTGAAAATAAAAATTATTCAACGAAAGTTTTGAACTATAAAAAAATTGTATATATAGATTTTTGAGAGAATAATTTGGTTAACAATTTGTTTAAATCGATAATAGAAGATCCTTTCCCCAACTTCTAGAAGTACCTTTTTTGGGGTTGCTCTGATAACAAGAGCCTCTTCGATTAAAATGGAATTTTAGATGCGGAAAGACGCAGGAAACTCAGTAAATATAGGTTTGCAGAACATAAATCTAGAGCTGCTTTTGGGCAAGTACACATCCACGCATATGATTAAGTCTTTGATTTTTCATTAAACATTCGAAAGAATTAGAAAACCTAGGGCTTAAAAATCCTTAAGTTTTTGTACATTTTTTCTTATATTTGTCCATATTTTTAACGCCTTTTTTTTAGTGAATGGGAAAGTATAAACGAATTAATGAATTTGAAGCCTGAGCAACAAATGAAAATCAAGCAAGAGCAATTAAAGATAAACGAGTAGAAAGATAAATTTAAGGGTACTATCGATACACTCCTGGAATAGAAAAGAACTCTCTTTAAGAGTTCAATAAAATGGATCATTGTATGGGCAGACTGAGGTCTTATCTGACAACTGAGTAAACTGCGAAGTTCTTGATTCTAATGGAAAAAGTATGTTCAATTTTAAGAAATTTTTATCAATAATGTTTTGACTTTAAATCTGACTTATTATTTAACAAAGATAAAAAAAGTAATTGAAGTTTTTGGTATAATTTCTATTATTTTGAACCTTTTGAGAGAATTAAAATAAGTATAATTATTAAGTACAAATCGAAGGATGAGCTGAATA
Source organism: Oxytricha trifallax (assembly GCA_000711775.1). Taxonomy (NCBI): domain Eukaryota; phylum Ciliophora; class Spirotrichea; order Sporadotrichida; family Oxytrichidae; genus Oxytricha; species Oxytricha trifallax. The sequence goes on from ARYC01019845.1 coordinate 13,648, forward strand.
AATTAAGACTATGGAATATCAAGAAACTAGATAGATAAAGAGAAATGAAAAAGATTCACTATATGGTTCAGGGCATAAAAGATTCAGACGAGGAAGTTGGGTTGCCAGAGTCAGATGATAACATTCTAGTGCTCTCTAGAAAGAACATGACTAGTATTTAGGGGAATAATGAGAATTTACACTCCAGCAGCCAAGTTTGCTTAGGAGGTTGATTCAATCATGCATCACATGACAGTAGCTTAAAACATAAATTTCCTAATAAATTAAAATCAAAATTGCTGGGTTTAAATTATTAGTATATACTGTAGCTAAGCAAACAATGCATTGCAGAGCATGGTCAAAAAATAAGACTACCTACTCAACTAATGAGCTTTTAACTAAAAGTTTTAAAAATAGGGAGAGCAATATCTAATTTACTAAATTATTAATTTCAATATTGAGGGAATATAATTTTAAGATGAGGGACAAGAAAAGCAAAAGGTAATTATAATTATGATGCGAGTTTAAAGTTAACGCAAATATTAAAGTTAAATATTGTTTGAGAGAAGCATCTTAAGTTTATAATTCTATTAAGTCATATTTGTATCTTGAGTGAGTGGTCATCCATAATTAAACAAAAACAACAAACTTTTAAGTTAAAAATTATTATTTACATTCTTCTTTTTCCACTAAAAGCTTTGAATTCACTGATATTGAATGTGAATATTTATAAGAGTTTCACAATTAAATACAAGAATTTAATAGTTTTTATTAATAATTTAAATTAAAAATTCATGAGTATCGATATACTATTGACTTATCATTCGTCAACTATAAGAAAATCAGACATTTTAATTTTAAATCCAAAGGAATGGATTAATGACTAGATTATCAATTTTTATATGGAATATATCAAGAATGAATTACTTCCTATAGTATGAACATTTTTCTATAATTCCTTAAAAAGAAAATAGAGAAGCTATATTAAAGCAAAAAAAAATGAATATTATACTTAATTTTGTTCTCTAAAATTTTTCTTCCTTAATCATCTATTTTTAACAATTTGATTCAGGAATACCATATGAGAGTAGTTCTAATGGATCCAGCTGTGGTAATGGATATATAAATGGTCATTGGAATCTTGATTTGGCTGATCTGATCATTTGTCCTGTCAATAATAATCAAGACACCAAGCTCTAAAGTAAATTGTATTTTATCTCAGATTATATTTAAGACTTTCAGATTCTAAAAGAGTTTACTTCTTTCATGCTTACGTCATATAAATGCTATAAGTTTTTAAACTTTCAATATTAAATTGTACTTGATAAATGGTTGTTCTCACTGGGCATTACTAGTTTTTTACAAAGATTACTGGTACTATTTTGATTCCTCAGCTGGAGAGTACTCCATGATAATGAATACTGCAGTTTTAATGTCAATTTTTAAATTTATCATTAAAAAGACGAAGCACATGCATCATCATCCATATTGCCACATTTAACAAAACCACAGTCACAAAAATGAAAATTTGAATGAAGAAGTTCCTAACGAGTTATAATCAGAGGAAGGCTAGACTGTTTAGTAATAAGTTTACAGCGAGATATAGGGTGATCTTTATGAACATTATTACAGGAATACTACGAATATCACGAATAATATCAGGCCTCCTAAGCTAGAATCACGACAGATATATTATTAGAAAGTTTATCAATAGTCATACTATCATCCTAGTGCCTAAACTTATTCTAATATGCGTTTCCCATCAAATGAAGTTTAGTACTCGGGTCCTCCTTAATTATAAACTTTTCATTTCTATGTTAAATTATAGAAACTTAGTCCCGTATTTTATAGGTTAAATTAAATAACTTCTACAAGCAACTAAATGTAATAAATTGATCCAACTAGAAAGTAGAGCAGATTAAAGTATCTGCTTCATGGACATCTCCACAGACCATACATTCAAGAATCAGCATCTCCATTCACTACAACCACCACTTCCACTTTGGCTAGTCAGTTTATAGCATAAAACAGATATTCAAATGCCTATTCAAACTACTAAAGTGCAAGTACCAACACCTATTATAACAAGCCAACTTTAAGTAGTGCAGAATGGGTAATGAATTAGCATAACCCTAAAAATTACAATTTAAATAGTTCTATCGATAAGAGCTTGCAAATTGAATACATTGAAGGAATACCCAAACAAGACATCGATTTTTTGTTTTGTTTTGATATTATATTGATTTTTAATACAATAGCTACGATTGCGGAATGTTTGTCATGAGTTTTGCAGAAGCTATCATTATGCATTATTGTAGAAATACATTTGAATTTGGAAATTTAATTATAAATTAATTTATTATCAATCAAAATCGTGGCAGTTAAAGTAGGCCAATTTAAACGATCTTGGGCTCATTCGATAGAGAATTCAAAATTAACTGGACTTTATTATTGGCGGTACTATTTTATCGCATCCATGGAGAGAGATAACTTCACTTTAATTAAACACATCTAAATTCATTAAATTATACACTCACATTAAACTCAAGTTATCTCACTCCAGGGATGCGATAAAATAGTACCGCCAATAATAAAGTCCAGCTAATTTGAATTCTCTATCGAATGAGCCCAAGATAGTTTAAATTGGCCAACTTTAACTGCCACGATTTTGATTAATAATAAATTAATTTATAATTAAATTTCCAAATTCAAATGTTTTTCTACAATACTTATCAAGAGACGATAAAATACAGGACTTATAAGAAAGTGCCCCTGCGATAACTGCTCATATAGACAAGGTCTTTATTTATGAGAAGAGAATTGAAATTAGGAATTTACTAAATTATATGATCAGAAAACACTCTAATGTCTATGATATATGATTTAAAAAACACAATATTTATCATAAAATTATAATAGAAGCAGATTGTGTAATTTTTAATAAATTATTAAAGTCATTTTAATTAAAATTGTAATCTTACTCTATCATTCATTTTAATACCATTCCATATAAATTATAAATCAAATTTAAAAATGGCACCTTAGTTAAAGATAAACTAAAATATTGATCTAGCCGAATGGAACTAATGGAGTCTCGAGTAGCAAAATTAGAGGCGTATCTTGGCATTGAGTATTAGGATATCAACACCTTCCAGGAAGCTTAGTTGGAGACTATGGATAAGAAAACATAGAAGCTCGATGACTTTATAAAAGTCTTAGAAGATAAGCATTTCTTCCTCATTGAACTCTATGAGAAGTGTAAGTTTAACTAAAAGAAAAGCAAATCTTCAGAAATTTAAGGAATTTGTTGAGATGCATTAACATAAGTCACAATTGCTTTAAAGATTTATTTTCAAATAGTTTAATAATACTCTAAAATAGATGAGCAAATGGAGAGTTTTTTTGAAAAGAGAGCCATCATTTAGAGTGTAATGTTTAGATTTGCAAAAGAAAAGTAATTTAGTTATGGACTGCCAGTAAAATTTGCAATAATTTGTGGAATACTTAGAGGGCATCTAAAAGCTAGAAAAATACCTTAATTTGGAACCTGTATTTAGTAAGTTATAATAATAAGAGTAATTCTTTGAAAAAAAATTAATTATTAACTAAATGATTTCAGTAAACTAATCTAATTTGAATAGATGTGAATGAAAAGCTGGATGACTTGAAAAAGATTAACTTATAGCACGCCAGTCAAAAGATAACTTGCTAATAAAATCAGTAAGAAGTAGAAGAGCTCCTAGTAAACTATAACGATATTGTTGATAGAATAAGCACATAAATGATTAACTAAGAAGCAGCTGTAAATAAAAAAAAGTGATTTACTTTACTTATTATATTTTATAATGATTTATTAGTCAAATGATTTTGATGAACTTTTGCATTAGTTTTAGAATAAATTTAGATGCAAGTCTTATTTGTTTTTCAGGAGATAAATTTTAAGTTTTTTTAAGGGCATATCTAACACATCCATCTCTTATAGGAGGTTCAGGTTCCATCTCTTCATCCATATCAATTACTTCAATTTATACACAATCAAATTAGGGCATACCCATAAACTTTCCACAAACAAACTTATCATCATGCCACTACCTACCATAGCAATCATTTTATCTTAGTGTGGTTGGTTTTATTCTAGAGTGAAGGAGTATGAAATATTTTAGTTGATGTTGAAAGTTGGAGCTTCTAATTGTTCAAAATCTTCTCTCTATCCGGTAGAACTTAACAATAAATCTTCATGATCATCATTGAGCATATTAAGTTAATGTTGCTACTGGAATTCATCTTTAATCAAGACTCTATGAGAATCATTGGTATCATCAAGTTAATGCTCTACAATATTATCATTTATAAATTACTTCGAATTAAAAATTCTCGAAGTAAATAAAACGCCATAGATCAATTAAGAACCGAGGATAGGAGTTAAGAACAATTAGATTAAAAATTAATTATAATAGGCTTATAATATATATAATCAGGCTTAAATGAAATTAACACAGCCTGATTGGATTATTTTTAAAGAACAATTAATCGAGCCAATAGTTTTAATAATTAGCCCAAACATTAAAATTGTACGCCAATAATAATTAATTCTTAATTTAATTGTTCTTAACCCCGATTTTCATGTCTTAATTGATCTATTGGGTTTTAACACTTTTACTATGAGAATATGTCATAAAAATACTTTCTTATTATGAGTTGCTGAGAGCAAATCCACATCCTTGCCCTGTCTAAGCAGTGCTAAGGGTTACAACAATTTCACATTTCTAGGGATAGTTATAAATTTCTTTGAAAGATGTGAATTTAAATAACTTAATTAAAATTAAATCTTATATCAAGATATAATCTTCATTAATAGAAAAATAATATGATTGATTATTGCCTGTAATTCTTTCCATAAATTATGTCTGCCTAAGTACTTGCTTTTCATGCTTTCTCTGGAGTTCTTTAGCATTTTTTATATTAGAATGCTCATCATTTTCTTGCCTTATAATTAAGTTTGATGTGCTCTTTGACACTTAAAATTCAGAAGGTCGTGAGTTTTGATCTTTAATCAGATAAACCTTGATATTGAACTAGTCCAATTCATCAATTGCTTCAAAACCACTAACAGTATCAACGAGTAAACTGGCTTAACTTTTGTAGTTCTTTTATTAGCCAAAGTCTTCACTTTGCATAATGAGATTATATATTTGAAATTTGAAATTACGATAGAAGATTTTTATAAATACATAAATATAAATAATTTTCAATTCAAATAATTGCATCAAATGCTTTGGTTTTCGTCTCTAAAACAAGGGACGAATATCAGAAGTCATCATAGTGTTATCAAGGCTATTATTCGTCTCTGAGTTTGCTCTTTTTTGCCTAAGCTAAGCTCTAATGCTATTATTTTGAGGTTGAAGCATTTAAGTCAGATCTATGAGATTGTTCAAGGTTTCTTCTCTAATTCTTTTTATTGAACCACCAATTCCACAGTAAATAACCTAATAATTTTAGATAAAAATATTAATTAAAGCAGACTCTCTACAAAATAAGTGAGTTTGTTAAAGATTATGTATTTATATAAAAAAAATAAGCAATTTATTAATGAATTCCAGCTTTAGTTGATCTTATTCCAGATAGTATCGAAGTATCCTAGAGTGAGTAGTCCATCAAACCTCCACCGTCATTGCTGTTTTAGGCAAAGCTTTACGATACCAAGCTATTATTGTTTCTTCTACCAGGAATCAATTAGGGCAAGCTGAAGGATTTCTCTCCTAATTAATTTAGTCTGCTTTCTCCAAATTGAGAAATTGTTGAGTTAAGTTTTAGTTATTAATATTCCTCGATTGATAACTTATTTGCAGCCAGTATACTCACATTCCGTTAATATCAGATAATTTACAGCAATATTATTTAATACATATCAAGGATTTTATCTGTTCTACTTGACCTTCCCGTTTTCAACTATTGCATTACCTGGTTTAGGCTGCAAAACATTTAAATTACTCCCCATAGGTTTAGGTCTAATATTGGGTTCCTTCCCTTTCTCTTAATCTTACGACACTGCATAGTACAAATCAACCATTTTATTACTCTTCTTTAATCCATTTTTGTTGCTTCGTGATGATATCTCCTGCTCTTGGATATTATTTTGATCAACAGAGTTGCTCTTTCTACTTTTACTTCCCTCTTTTTAAAGTTTTTCCTACTTTTACTTGAAAAGTTTGTCTAGTTGCTCTTTCATGTAGTTACTTTGAACTTAAGCAGCCTTAAACCTTATTTTTGGATTATTTAGTGTTTCTGGTAGAAGTTCTTCGTTTGGCTTGCATATTTAAATTATCTTGCCCTCATAGTCAAAAGTTATGTTATTGTTATCACCACCAAATAAAAAATATTATCAAATGGACATTTAGATTAGCCTGATCAATTATTATTAAAATTTACACCATTCAAGTTTAGTCCACTCTTTTCATTTTTCTTAGCGTTTTTCTGCATAATTTCATACATCATATCAATTTCTTGTTGTCTCTTCATTTCTTCCATTATTCTTTTTTCTTCACCAACCACTCTACGCCTTTATGCATTTATCTCTCTTTTCCCTTCTTCATTCAAGTTTATCTGCTATTTTGACTTTATAAATCTATAATTTATGAAATCTGAGTTAATTAAATAATTAAAATAAAAAATATAAAACAAACTTTGCTGAAGGATTCTTGTTCCAGTTTAAATTACTAATAACTCAATTGCCACCAGATAAATGTAAACTTTTTGCCAATTCGAATTATTTAATGGGGTCTAGTTTGAATTGTTCAGTTTCTATGTTTTGCCCAACCCCATAACTGATTTAGAATTAATTAAAATTATTCTAAATCATTTTAATCTTCACTTAAGATTTAAAAACAGGAAAAGTAATAATATTTTCATACAATAAATAGTTGTTCCAGAGAGCATTGATGTATTCTATGAATTTCTAGCTTTTAACTTCAATCTAGTTGATTGTTTAAAGATAAAAGATGGGGAAGCTTGAGAAAGTGTTTCCACAGGTTCAGGAATAGGTTATTCTACTACACCTGATGCAATAATTTAGTTTTTAATGCAATTCATGTCCTTATTTTAACAATATAAGTAAGCTCAATTAATCATAAATTAAATAAACTAGAATTATGTAAATTAGTCCTTCAAAATCTTGATAAAAATCAACTCTTAAGATAGAGTAAAAAAACCTTAAAAATTCCAAGGGAGAAGAGCTTTCCGAATAATTCAAAGAAGAAGATGAATTTTTCAAAAATTACTCTCTACTCTTTGTTTACGGCTACAATATTTTTTCAGCGAGAGATGCCAGACATTTGGAAAGAAAATGCCTGGCTCATGGTGCCAAAATTTTCTATATCTTTGAGAGTAAGTAAAATTCATATTAAATAAGACAGAGTTTTTTGCCTGAATTTTAATTTAGTTGATAAGAAGGATATTCATGAGATTTTGAGACAAATGGATTATATTATAATGCCACATTACACCTTATCTCCATAATCCTCGGCATCTACACATAGAGATTTTGTGAGACTAGCAAGGCTTTTTGAAATCTCTTATGAAGATCTTATGCATTGTCTATAAAATGAAGGCTAAGGAATCACATTTATTTCCAATTTTATTCTATGAAAGGGTATCATTTGGCTTTACATCGAATGATATTAAATAAAAATATGTTGATCCGAAGAGGATTGAAGAATTCATGGAAGCAAAATCCTTGGTAGATTACAGAAATTGTCATTTACTCCTGCCAGTCGAGCCCTGCGGTCTTATAAAAGAATAAGCCTACCAGCATAATCTCGAGTCTCTCACACATCTCCAATGTCTCTCGAACAAAGCCATGAATCTTGAAATTGACGAGCCTACCGAAGAAGACAATTTAGATATTGAAGCAATTCGTAGGTTAAGGAAGCAAGAACGAAAATAGCAAAAACACGATGATAAGCACTATCATTTTTAGAAACACACAAGACAAGACTTCGATATTGAAGATTTAGACGAAGAGCTAAAAAAGGTACATTTGGAATTAAAAGATTAAAAAGAGAAGGAAAATAATAATTAAAGTAATCAAGAATAAAAGATCATGAGTCTTGGCATGTCTACTGGAGGTACTCCTCTCAAGAAAACTAAAGAATTTATAACCTAGTCTCTAATTACCTCTAAAAAGCGTCCTCGTCCAGATGTAGATGAAAAAATTGATAAACTAGGTTTCGGAAGAATTGATAAATTTTACCTTTTCAGCAACTAACGCTCCATCTTTCTATGATCCTATAGATGCAAAATCTAAACAATTTGGTCAGTAAAATCGCCTCCCATTAAATGACGTAATCATCAATTAACTCTAGCTCAAGCTTATTCATTCTCAAAAAGAGCGAGGTCAAGAATAGAAAGCTTAAGAATTCCAGAAAGCATTGGATAATTTCTAAAATCTAAAGTCTCCTGTCATGGACATGTTAGATCTTTAAGACATACCATATTTTAACAAAGAAATCATGAATCTGTTGAAGGACTTGACTTTTTCAGGAGGTGACTATATAGATGATTAGCTTTTAGATTACGAAGAGCACTTCATGGCTTTATTGGAGGAGACAGGCGGTGACAGAGAAAAAATGCTTCAAAAATTGAGTGTCTCCTAAAAGCAACTTCTGCAAAATTACAAAGATTTCGAAATTCCAATCACGAGAAATGAAGCTCAGTAAGTCCTTGAAAATATAACGCAGACCTGTCTAGTATTAATAGATAATTAAGAATAGAAAGAAAATCTAAAAATAGAACTATTTGGTGTCTATAGAAGAGGAGTTGAAGAATTTGATCTTATTGACATTTTAGTCCAGCCACCCTAAAAACAAAATGCTGATAAATGATTGACGAACCTAAATGAGAATATATTTGATAAGGGCAATTTAGCAATTAAACTAGATAAATTTAGAGTCAGTTCAACAGGGGCTTAAGGAGGATAATTGGCTTTTAAGATCGACGATTAAACTCATGCCATGAGAGTTGATATACATTTAACATCAATTTAATTAGCCATCACCCAATCCGCTTTATTTTTAATCCTTAATATGCTTGTGATTGTTATCATGAAGATGAATTTCCTTATGCTCATCTTTATTTCACAAGTCCCTATGATTTCAATCTCTGGATAAGAATGAAAGCAGAGTAGAAAGGTTACGCCCTCAGTGACTGTAAAATGCTTCAAATCTTAGACTTTGAGGGAGAGAAACTTTTGATGCCAATGAAGATAAAAGTCAAATAAGAAAAAGATATTTTTGAAACTTTAGATTTATAGTATGTTGAGCCAGAAAAGAGATAGGAGTTTGTTCAGCAACATTTAAATACTTTTAAGTAATGAAGTATCTTAAAGCCAAATTATTAATGGAAGGATAAATTATATATTAAATTTAATTTCTTTTACTAAATAAAGTAGAATGAATTGTACCAAATAGGATTCAATGCTCTATTAAATGCAATTTTAATAATTTACTGGTGAATAACTTGAATTAGATTGATCTTATTATTCAAAGTTTCTCAATACTTGAGAATATTGGTTTGTACCTTGGTGTCTTCATCAAAATATATATAATAAAATGTTAAAAATTGATAATGAATTTTACCTTATATTTTATTTTCAGGCTTATATTATCTTAATATAGTCGAAGCTTTATTGACCATGGTTCCATTTACAGAGGAGTCTCTTTGAAAATTGACATTTTTAAGCAAATCCTAAATTTAAGAAATCCTCATCGACTTCTTATTTTTACGTTTAATCTGTTTCACAATTGAACTTCCTATTATTTTTCTTTCCAAAGTTAGATAGAGATGTATTTTACAACAAATTCATTTTTTCATTAAACAAAGCAATTTTAATTACATAAAAAATAGACGATAAATTAAAATTGTCTTACTTATGACCTAAATTAATAGCAGGTAATTTAGTTTTAGCCTAATCAAAATTATCATCTCCCTAATTCTTCTAAGAATTCAAAGCTTCTTAAAATTGTTCTTGTTCCATAGTATTATTCAAATAAAGTACTGAGCTCTGATACTATTTAGTATTAAAAGTCTATGGATTTTTTTTAGTAATTCCTGGACTGAGATACTTTTATAAAGAGAGCACTTTTAATTGAGTTTCTTGAAATTTTTCTCTGCTATCCTTAAAAGTTTTAAGTGTTTTTTCTATTGCTTCTTTTCATAGGTTGTAGACAATTTATTATCATGAAATTGACTCTTCTCAAGTGATTCTTATACTCTTCTATCAAAATATTCCTTCATGTGATGTGTATCTATATTTATTTTCAAATTTTGCAGGTATACAATGAAATCGTGCCATTTATTCATCTTTTATGTTTTATGACATTACTTGCTTCATTAATTCTTTCTTATATTGGCTTATTTTAAATGATGCCTTATCATAATAATTGTCTAACTCATTGTTCTCTAAATTTTTATTGCTTGAATTAGTTCCTAAAACGGCCTCTTATCTACTAAGCTAAAAAATTACACTAAAAGTTTCATCACCATAAACAGCGTCTTTGTATTAATATTTTTGTTCTTAAATTCTTTGAATTGGAGTGTTTTCGTCATTGTTAAACGGCTAAGAATTCTTAACTTTATGAATGGAAAAAGGGACTACTAATTACTAGCTAACATCTCCCAATATTTTATCGCATTAAATAAACTATATATACTTTTTAAACAAAAAGATCTTATACACTGCACATTATTATCATGAATATCAATTAAAGCTTTTAAAGTGGCTCTCTGATAAAGTGCATTCGCAATTTCTTGTTAGTAGACATATTTTGAATAAGAAAAGTTTGCACGGCCCTCGCTGATATCGAAAAATCTGATAGAAAGACAAGATAAGAAACTTTCTCATCGAGGATCTTTCGTGCTTATTATGCTCTCTGATCACTATCTATATTAGGATTGGAAAAAGCCCGTTGAAAATAAAACCACGATTGACTTTCACTTAAGAAGCTGCTCATACATTTGAAACATGCAGAGGAGAAATAAGCCTTATCTTAATTCCTTTATCACTCTTCGAAAGACATTAAATTATTCGTAACTGCATTTTTGATTTAAGTTTCTTTTTAAATTTAACTCTCTTTTCGATTAAAGAATTTCCTTGTTACAGCCCCTTTAAATTAATCTTGAATTTCCCTAGGCAAAATTGCTTAACCAATTTTCATAAATAGATCTAAGGCTATTCTATTGTATAAAGAGTGTAAATTTCTCTCACTTGATTCCAGATGATTTAGTTTCATTTAATATTTGAACTTGCATGCACTGATCTCAACTTTAAAAATAAACCTTTCCATAAAGGTTCTTTCAAAGATATTTACTTTAAATCAAAGAGATATACCTTTTAAAGTAAGCAAAGCATTATGAAGAATACGTTAACTGACAAATTATAATGGTAGCACGATCCTCTATGTTATATTGTTTTACTTTCAATCCTTATCTATTAATTTCGTCACAATTTTAATAACTATGTAAGATTTATAATCATATGAAGAAAGACTTCAAAGATTTAAGAAATTTCGTTCTATACTTCAAAAACATTTTTAAATTTCTATTTTGAGATAATTGAGCAGCATATCGTAAGCAAAAAAGGAAAAGCAAAGTTTAAAAATTGTAGAGAATTTCAACTTGATTAATCTCTAGCAATGCATTTTATGCGAAACTTAATCAAAGGCTTGAAATGCTTCGTTGAAAGTACGAGCCTTCTTAAGGATACACTATTCTCGAGATGCTAAGATGAGATTTAAGAAAGTTAGGTTTCTATGAAAAAATTCATAGTGTCCTACTTAAAGTATCCCCATAAAATATGAAATGCCGTTCTCATGACTTGAATCTTTAAAGCATTATATAAACTATAAATACTTTTGAAACAAAAAGATCTTATACACTGCACATTATTATCATGAATATCAATTAAAGCTTTTAAAGTGGCTCTCTGATAAAGTGCATTCGCAATTTCTTGTTAGTAGACATATTTTGAATAAGAAAAGTTTGCACGGCCCTCGCTGATATCGAAAAATCTGATAGAAAGACAAGATAAGAAACTTTCTCATCGAGGATCTTTCGTGCTTATTATGCTCTCTGATCACTATCTATATTAGGATTGGAAAAAGCCCGTTGAAAATAAAACCACGATTGACTTTCACTTAAGAAGCTGCTCATACATTTGAAACATGCAGAGGAGAAATAAGCCTTATCTTAATTCCTTTATCACTCTTCGAAAGACATTAAATTATTCGTAACTGCATTTTTGATTTAAGTTTCTTTTTAAATTTAACTCTCTTTTCGATTAAAGAATTTCCTTGTTACAGCCCCTTTAAATTAATCTTGAATTTCCCTAGGCTAAATTGCTTAACCAATTTTCATAAATAGATCTAAGGCTATTCTATTGTATAAAGAGTGTAAATTTCTCTCACTTGATTCCAGATGATTTAGTTTCATTTAATATTTGAACTTGTATGCACTGATCTCAACTTTAAAAATAAACCTTTCCATAAAGGTTCTTTCAAAGATATTTACTTTAAATCAAAGAGATATACCTTTTAAAGTAAGCAAAGCATTATGAAGAATACGTTAACTGACAATTATAATGGTAGCACGATCCTCTATGTTATATTGTTTTACTTTCAATCCTTATCTATTAATTTCGTCACAATTTTAATAACTATGTAAGATTTATAATCATATGAAGAAAGACTTCAAAGATTTAAGAAATTTCGTTCTATACTTCAAAAACATTTTTAAATTTCTATTTTGAGATAATTGAGCAGCATATCGTAAGCAAAAAAGGAAAAGCAAAGTTTAAAAATTGTAGAGAATTTCAACTTGATTAATCTCTAGCAATGCATTTTATGCGAAACTTAATCAAAGGCTTGAAATGCTTCGATGAAAGTACGAGCCTTCTTAAGGATACACTATTCTCGAGATGCTAAGATGAGATTTAAGAAAGTTAGGTTTCTATGAAGAAATGCATAGTGTCCTACTTAAAGTATCCCCATAAAATATGAAATGCCGTTCTCATGACTTGAATCTTTAAAGCATTATATAAACTATAAATACTTTTGAAACAAAAAGATCTTATACACTGCACATTATTATCATGAATATCAATTAAAGCTTTTAAAGTGGCTCTCTGATAAAGTGCATTCGCAATTTCTTGTTAGTAGACATATTTTGAATAAGAAAAGTTTGCACGGCCCTCGCTGATATCGAAAAATCTGATAGTAAGACAAAATAAGAAACTTTCTCATCGAGGATCTTTCGTGCTTATTATGCTCTCTGATCACTATCTATATTAGGATTTGGAATAAGCCCGTTGAAAATAAAACCACGATTGACTTTCACTTAAGAAGCTGCTCATACATTTGAAACATGCAGAGGAGAAATAAGCCTTATCTTAATTCCTTATCACTCTTCGAAAGACATTAAATTATTCGTAACTGCATTTTTGATTTAAGTTTCTTTTCAAATTTAACTCTCTTTTCGATTAAAGAATTTCCTTGTTACAGCCCCTTTAAATTAATCTTGAATTTCCCTAGGCAAAATTGCTTAACCAATTTTCATAAATAGATCTAAGGCTATTCTATTGTATAAAGAGTGTAAATTTCTCTCACTTGATTCCAGATGATTTAGTTTCATTTAATATTTGAACTTGCATGCACTGATCTCAACTTTAAAAATAAACCTTTCCATAAAGGTTCTTTCAAAGATATTTACTTTAAATCAAAGAGATATACCTTTTAAAGTAAGCAAAGCATTATGAAGAATACGTTAACTGACAAATTATAATGGTAGCACGATCCTCTATGTTATATTGTTTTACTTTCAATCCTTATCTATTAATTTCGTCACAATTTTAATAACTATGTAAGATTTATAATCATATGAAGAAAGACTTCAAAGATTTAAGAAATTTCGTTCTATACTTCAAAAACATTTTTAAATTTCTATTTTGAGATAATTGAGCAGCATATCGTAAGCAAAAAAGGAAAAGCAAAGTTTAAAAATTGTAGAGAATTTCAACTTGATTAATCTCTAGCAATGCATTTTATGCGAAACTTAATCAAAGGCTTGAAATGCTTCGATGAAAGTACGAGCCTTCTTAAGGATACACTATTCTCGAGATGCTAAGATGAGATTTAAGAAAGTTAGGATTCTATGAAGAAATTCATAGTGTCCTACTTAAAGTATCCCCATAAAATATGAAATGCCGTTCTCTTGACTTGAATCTTTAAAGCATTATATAAACTATATATACTTTTAAAACAAAAAGATCTTATACACTGCACATTATTATCATGAATATCAATTAAAGCTTTTAAAGTGGCACTCTGATAAAGTGCATTCGCAATTTCTTGTTAGTAGACATATTTTGAATAAGAAAAGTTTGCACGGCCCTCGCTGATATCGAAAAATCTGATAGTAAGACAAAATAAGAAACTTTCTCATCGAGGATCTTTCGTGCTTATTATGCTCTCTGATCACTATCTATATTAGGATTTGGAATAAGCCCGTTGAAAATAAAACCACGATTGACTTTCACTTAAGAAGCTGCTCATACATTTGAAACATGCAGAGGAGAAATAAGCCTTATCTTAATTCCTTTATCACTCTTCGAAAGACATTAAATTATTCGTAACTGCATTTTTGATTTAAGTTTCTTTTCAAATTTAACTCTCTTTTCGATTAAAGAATTTCCTTGTTACAGCCCCTTTAAATTAATCTTGAATTTCCCTAGGCAAAATTGCTTAACCAATTTTCATAAATAGATCTAAGGCTATTCTATTGTATAAAGAGTGTAAATTTCTCTCACTTGATTCCAGATGATTTAGTTTCATTTAATATTTGAACTTGCATGCACTGATCTCAACTTTAAAAATAAACCTTTCCATAAAGGTTCTTTCAAAGATATTTACTTTAAATCAAAGAGATATACCTTTTAAAGTAAGCAAAGCATTATGAAGAATACGTTAACTGACAATTATAATGGTAGCACGATCCTCTATGTTATATTGTTTTACTTTCAATCCTTATCTATTAATTTCGTCACAATTTTAATAACTATGTAAGATTTATAATCATATGAAGAAAGACTTCAAAGATTTAAGAAATTTCGTTCTATACTTTCAAAAACATTTTCAAATTTCTATTTTGAGATAATTGAGCAGCATATCGTCGGCAAAAAAGGAAAAGTAAAGTTTAAAAATTGTAGAGAATTTCAACTTGATTAATCTCTAGCAATGCATTTTATGCGAAACTTAATCAAAGGCTTAAAATGCTTCGATGAAAGTACGAGCCTTCTTAAGGATACACTATTCTCGAGATGCTAAGATGAGATTTAAGAAAGTTAGGATTCTATGAAGAAATGCATAGTGTCCTACTTAAAGTATCCCCATAAAATATGAAATGCCGTTCTCATGACTTGAATCTTTAAAGCATTATATAAACTATAAATACTTTTGAAACAAAAAGATCTTATACACTGCACATTATTATCATGAATATCAATTAAAGCTTTTAAAGTGGCTCTCTGATAAAGTGCATTCGCAATTTCTTGTTAGTAGACATATTTTGAATAAGAAAAGTTTGCACGGCCCTCGCTGATATCGAAAAATCTGATAGTAAGACAAAATAAGAAACTTTCTCATCGAGGATCTTTCGTGCTTATTATGCTCTCTGATCACTATCTATATTAGGATTTGGAATAAGCCCGTTGAAAATAAAACCACGATTGACTTTCACTTAAGAAGCTGCTCATACATTTGAAACATGCAGAGGAGAAATAAGCCTTATCTTAATTCCTTTATCACTCTTCGAAAGACATTAAATTATTCGTAACTGCATTTTTGATTTAAGTTTCTTTTTAAATTTAACTCTCTTTTCGATTAAAGAATTTCCTTGTTACAGCCCCTTTAAATTAATCTTGAATTTCCCTAGGCTAAATTGCTTAACCAATTTTCATAAATAGATCTAAGGCTATTCTATTGTATAAAGAGTGTAAATTTCTCTCACTTGATTCCAGATGATTTAGTTTCATTTAATATTTGAACTTGCATGCACTGATCTCAACTTTAAAAATAAACCTTTCCATAAAGGTTCTTTCAAAGATATTTACTTTAAATCAAAGAGATATACCTTTTAAAGTAAGCAAAGCATTATGAAGAATACGTTAACTGACAAATTATAATGGTAGCACGATCCTCTATGTTATATTGTTTTACTTTCAATCCTTATCTATTAATTTCGTCACAATTTTAATAACTATGTAAGATTTATAATCATATGAAGAAAGACTTCAAAGATTTAAGAAATTTCGTTCTATACTTCAAAAACATTTTTAAATTTCTATTTTGAGATAATTGAGCAGCATATCGTAAGCAAAAAAGGAAAAGCAAAGTTTAAAAATTGTAGAGAATTTCACTTGATTAATCTCTAGCAATGCATTTTATGCGAAACTTAATCAAAGGCTTGAAATGCTTCGTTGAAAGTACGAGCCTTCTTAAGGATACACTATTCTCGAGATGCTAAGATGAGATTTAAGAAAGTTAGGATTCTATGAAAAAATTCATAGTGTCCTACTTAAAGTATCCCCATAAAATATGAAATGCCGTGCTCTTGACTTGAATCTTTAAAATATTAAATAAATATACTTTTAAAAAAAAAAGATATTATACACTGCACAATATTATCACGAATATCAATTAAAACTTTCAAAGTGCCTCTCTGATAAAGTGCATTGGCAATATCTTGTAGAAAAAATATTTTGAAAAAGAAAAGTTTGCACGCCCCTCGCTAAGATCAAAACACCTGATAGTAAGACAAGATAAAAAACTTACTCATCCAGGATCCTTCGCGCTTATTATGATTTTGATCTCTATATTTGAATTTGGAAAAAGCCCGTTTAAA
>ARYC01019846.1:0-43833 GCA_000711775.1 Oxytricha trifallax
ATCATCTAGAAAGCTTGCACCGCCTATTCCTAGAGGATTCTGATTATTGTTTATCGGGTTGATGTAATTATCGAATTTTCCATAGAAATTCGATACACCACCAAATCCACTATATTTTAATAAAAAAATACATCAAACCAAGAGAGATTTACTTGTCCATTTCCTGAAACCTCAATGAAATTTATACCATATTTAAGAGATTAATTTATGATTAAGTATCTGAGAATATTATCTCTATCATGGTCAGACTCATATAAGCTATTTCCACCGCCTCCACCATTGTAGTTGCCAGAATTCTCATTGAAAAATTCTTGTAAGAGATCTCGATCTATTTGGAACACTGATTTTTTATTATTGTTCATTATTATGTGTTTTAAACTATATTTTTGATAAAATTATTGATATTATATTAATAAACCATTTAGAATATTATCACAAACTTATTAAATTATAATATTTATATTTATAAAGTTATAATAATTAAATTAATAAAACATCATTATTAATTCTATTTTATTTAAATTTATTTTTTTAAAATTTAAATAAAAAACATAAAATTCTGCAAGGAAATATTACTTTATTATTAATTAAAAGATTTTTAGATATATTGTCGCTAAAGTTAAACTTCTTAATGATTTGGCATTAAATATTTAGTTTATTATTTTCTAATGCATATCATGAATTATTCTGTTAAAAAAAACTATATAAACTAATTAACGTGTTTTATTAAATGTTGTGTAATTTCATAATATTTGATTAATTAAACAGTTTCTTATTTATAATAAGAAAATAAAAAATTTTAAGTGATATCAGTGATAAGATTATTTCATCATCACATCACTGCATACATCACAATTTAAGATTTAAAGTTTATTTCCATTTAATTAAGCATATCTTAACTCTATATTCTAAAAATATATTATAGAACTGTATCACTTAAAATACTGATGGAACTGAAAATAAAAATTATTCAACGAAAGTTTTGAACTATAAAAAAATTGTATATATAGATTTTTGAGAGAATAATTTGGTTAACAATTTGTTTAAATCGATAATAGAAGATCCTTTCCCCAACTTCTAGAAGTACCTTTTTTGGGGTTGCTCTGATAACAAGAGCCTCTTCGATTAAAATGGAATTTTAGATGCGGAAAGACGCAGGAAACTCAGTAAATATAGGTTTGCAGAACATAAATCTAGAGCTGCTTTTGGGCAAGTACACATCCACGCATATGATTAAGTCTTTGATTTTTCATTAAACATTCGAAAGAATTAGAAAACCTAGGGCTTAAAAATCCTTAAGTTTTTGTACATTTTTTCTTATATTTGTCCATATTTTTAACGCCTTTTTTTTAGTGAATGGGAAAGTATAAACGAATTAATGAATTTGAAGCCTGAGCAACAAATGAAAATCAAGCAAGAGCAATTAAAGATAAACGAGTAGAAAGATAAATTTAAGGGTACTATCGATACACTCCTGGAATAGAAAAGAACTCTCTTTAAGAGTTCAATAAAATGGATCATTGTATGGGCAGACTGAGGTCTTATCTGACAACTGAGTAAACTGCGAAGTTCTTGATTCTAATGGAAAAAGTATGTTCAATTTTAAGAAATTTTTATCAATAATGTTTTGACTTTAAATCTGACTTATTATTTAACAAAGATAAAAAAAGTAATTGAAGTTTTTGGTATAATTTCTATTATTTTGAACCTTTTGAGAGAATTAAAATAAGTATAATTATTAAGTACAAATCGAAGGATGAGCTGAATAAATTAAGACTATGGAATATCAAGAAACTAGATAGATAAAGAGAAATGAAAAAGATTCACTATATGGTTCAGGGCATAAAAGATTCAGACGAGGAAGTTGGGTTGCCAGAGTCAGATGATAACATTCTAGTGCTCTCTAGAAAGAACATGACTAGTATTTAGGGGAATAATGAGAATTTACACTCCAGCAGCCAAGTTTGCTTAGGAGGTTGATTCAATCATGCATCACATGACAGTAGCTTAAAACATAAATTTCCTAATAAATTAAAATCAAAATTGCTGGGTTTAAATTATTAGTATATACTGTAGCTAAGCAAACAATGCATTGCAGAGCATGGTCAAAAAATAAGACTACCTACTCAACTAATGAGCTTTTAACTAAAAGTTTTAAAAATAGGGAGAGCAATATCTAATTTACTAAATTATTAATTTCAATATTGAGGGAATATAATTTTAAGATGAGGGACAAGAAAAGCAAAAGGTAATTATAATTATGATGCGAGTTTAAAGTTAACGCAAATATTAAAGTTAAATATTGTTTGAGAGAAGCATCTTAAGTTTATAATTCTATTAAGTCATATTTGTATCTTGAGTGAGTGGTCATCCATAATTAAACAAAAACAACAAACTTTTAAGTTAAAAATTATTATTTACATTCTTCTTTTTCCACTAAAAGCTTTGAATTCACTGATATTGAATGTGAATATTTATAAGAGTTTCACAATTAAATACAAGAATTTAATAGTTTTTATTAATAATTTAAATTAAAAATTCATGAGTATCGATATACTATTGACTTATCATTCGTCAACTATAAGAAAATCAGACATTTTAATTTTAAATCCAAAGGAATGGATTAATGACTAGATTATCAATTTTTATATGGAATATATCAAGAATGAATTACTTCCTATAGTATGAACATTTTTCTATAATTCCTTAAAAAGAAAATAGAGAAGCTATATTAAAGCAAAAAAAAATGAATATTATACTTAATTTTGTTCTCTAAAATTTTTCTTCCTTAATCATCTATTTTTAACAATTTGATTCAGGAATACCATATGAGAGTAGTTCTAATGGATCCAGCTGTGGTAATGGATATATAAATGGTCATTGGAATCTTGATTTGGCTGATCTGATCATTTGTCCTGTCAATAATAATCAAGACACCAAGCTCTAAAGTAAATTGTATTTTATCTCAGATTATATTTAAGACTTTCAGATTCTAAAAGAGTTTACTTCTTTCATGCTTACGTCATATAAATGCTATAAGTTTTTAAACTTTCAATATTAAATTGTACTTGATAAATGGTTGTTCTCACTGGGCATTACTAGTTTTTTACAAAGATTACTGGTACTATTTTGATTCCTCAGCTGGAGAGTACTCCATGATAATGAATACTGCAGTTTTAATGTCAATTTTTAAATTTATCATTAAAAAGACGAAGCACATGCATCATCATCCATATTGCCACATTTAACAAAACCACAGTCACAAAAATGAAAATTTGAATGAAGAAGTTCCTAACGAGTTATAATCAGAGGAAGGCTAGACTGTTTAGTAATAAGTTTACAGCGAGATATAGGGTGATCTTTATGAACATTATTACAGGAATACTACGAATATCACGAATAATATCAGGCCTCCTAAGCTAGAATCACGACAGATATATTATTAGAAAGTTTATCAATAGTCATACTATCATCCTAGTGCCTAAACTTATTCTAATATGCGTTTCCCATCAAATGAAGTTTAGTACTCGGGTCCTCCTTAATTATAAACTTTTCATTTCTATGTTAAATTATAGAAACTTAGTCCCGTATTTTATAGGTTAAATTAAATAACTTCTACAAGCAACTAAATGTAATAAATTGATCCAACTAGAAAGTAGAGCAGATTAAAGTATCTGCTTCATGGACATCTCCACAGACCATACATTCAAGAATCAGCATCTCCATTCACTACAACCACCACTTCCACTTTGGCTAGTCAGTTTATAGCATAAAACAGATATTCAAATGCCTATTCAAACTACTAAAGTGCAAGTACCAACACCTATTATAACAAGCCAACTTTAAGTAGTGCAGAATGGGTAATGAATTAGCATAACCCTAAAAATTACAATTTAAATAGTTCTATCGATAAGAGCTTGCAAATTGAATACATTGAAGGAATACCCAAACAAGACATCGATTTTTTGTTTTGTTTTGATATTATATTGATTTTTAATACAATAGCTACGATTGCGGAATGTTTGTCATGAGTTTTGCAGAAGCTATCATTATGCATTATTGTAGAAATACATTTGAATTTGGAAATTTAATTATAAATTAATTTATTATCAATCAAAATCGTGGCAGTTAAAGTAGGCCAATTTAAACGATCTTGGGCTCATTCGATAGAGAATTCAAAATTAACTGGACTTTATTATTGGCGGTACTATTTTATCTCATCCCTGGAGCGAGATAACTCGAGTTTAATTAAACTCATCTTAATTCATAAAATTTTACCCTCCAATTAAACTCGAGTTATCTCGCTCCAGGGATGAGATAAAATAGTACCGCCAATAATAAAGTCCAGCTAATTTTGAATTCTCTATCGAATGAGCCCAAGATAGTTTAAATTGGCCAACTTTAACTGCCACGATTTTGATTAATAATAAATTAATTTATAATTAAATTTCCAAATTCAAATGTTTTTCTACAATACTTATCAAGAGACGATAAAATACAGGACTTATAAGAAAGTGCCCCTGCGATAACTGCTCATATAGACAAGGTCTTTATTTATGAGAAGAGAATTGAAATTAGGAATTTACTAAATTATATGATCAGAAAACACTCTAATGTCTATGATATATGATTTAAAAAACACAATATTTATCATAAAATTATAATAGAAGCAGATTGTGTAATTTTTAATAAATTATTAAAGTCATTTTAATTAAAATTGTAATCTTACTCTATCATTCATTTTAATACCATTCCATATAAATTATAAATCAAATTTAAAAATGGCACCTTAGTTAAAGATAAACTAAAATATTGATCTAGCCGAATGGAACTAATGGAGTCTCGAGTAGCAAAATTAGAGGCGTATCTTGGCATTGAGTATTAGGATATCAACACCTTCCAGGAAGCTTAGTTGGAGACTATGGATAAGAAAACATAGAAGCTCGATGACTTTATAAAAGTCTTAGAAGATAAGCATTTCTTCCTCATTGAACTCTATGAGAAGTGTAAGTTTAACTAAAAGAAAAGCAAATCTTCAGAAATTTAAGGAATTTGTTGAGATGCATTAACATAAGTCACAATTGCTTTAAAGATTTATTTTCAAATAGTTTAATAATACTCTAAAATAGATGAGCAAATGGAGAGTTTTTTTGAAAAGAGAGCCATCATTTAGAGTGTAATGTTTAGATTTGCAAAAGAAAAGTAATTTAGTTATGGACTGCCAGTAAAATTTGCAATAATTTGTGGAATACTTAGAGGGCATCTAAAAGCTAGAAAAATACCTTAATTTGGAACCTGTATTTAGTAAGTTATAATAATAAGAGTAATTCTTTGAAAAAAAATTAATTATTAACTAAATGATTTCAGTAAACTAATCTAATTTGAATAGATGTGAATGAAAAGCTGGATGACTTGAAAAAGATTAACTTATAGCACGCCAGTCAAAAGATAACTTGCTAATAAAATCAGTAAGAAGTAGAAGAGCTCCTAGTAAACTATAACGATATTGTTGATAGAATAAGCACATAAATGATTAACTAAGAAGCAGCTGTAAATAAAAAAAAGTGATTTACTTTACTTATTATATTTTATAATGATTTATTAGTCAAATGATTTTGATGAACTTTTGCATTAGTTTTAGAATAAATTTAGATGCAAGTCTTATTTGTTTTTCAGGAGATAAATTTTAAGTTTTTTTAAGGGCATATCTAACACATCCATCTCTTATAGGAGGTTCAGGTTCCATCTCTTCATCCATATCAATTACTTCAATTTATACACAATCAAATTAGGGCATACCCATAAACTTTCCACAAACAAACTTATCATCATGCCACTACCTACCATAGCAATCATTTTATCTTAGTGTGGTTGGTTTTATTCTAGAGTGAAGGAGTATGAAATATTTTAGTTGATGTTGAAAGTTGGAGCTTCTAATTGTTCAAAATCTTCTCTCTATCCGGTAGAACTTAACAATAAATCTTCATGATCATCATTGAGCATATTAAGTTAATGTTGCTACTGGAATTCATCTTTAATCAAGACTCTATGAGAATCATTGGTATCATCAAGTTAATGCTCTACAATATTATCATTTATAAATTACTTCGAATTAAAAATTCTCGAAGTAAATAAAACGCCATAGATCAATTAAGAACCGAGGATAGGAGTTAAGAACAATTAGATTAAAAATTAATTATAATAGGCTTATAATATATATAATCAGGCTTAAATGAAATTAACACAGCCTGATTGGATTATTTTTAAAGAACAATTAATCGAGCCAATAGTTTTAATAATTAGCCCAAACATTAAAATTGTACGCCAATAATAATTAATTCTTAATTTAATTGTTCTTAACCCCGATTTTCATGTCTTAATTGATCTATTGGGTTTTAACACTTTTACTATGAGAATATGTCATAAAAATACTTTCTTATTATGAGTTGCTGAGAGCAAATCCACATCCTTGCCCTGTCTAAGCAGTGCTAAGGGTTACAACAATTTCACATTTCTAGGGATAGTTATAAATTTCTTTGAAAGATGTGAATTTAAATAACTTAATTAAAATTAAATCTTATATCAAGATATAATCTTCATTAATAGAAAAATAATATGATTGATTATTGCCTGTAATTCTTTCCATAAATTATGTCTGCCTAAGTACTTGCTTTTCATGCTTTCTCTGGAGTTCTTTAGCATTTTTTATATTAGAATGCTCATCATTTTCTTGCCTTATAATTAAGTTTGATGTGCTCTTTGACACTTAAAATTCAGAAGGTCGTGAGTTTTGATCTTTAATCAGATAAACCTTGATATTGAACTAGTCCAATTCATCAATTGCTTCAAAACCACTAACAGTATCAACGAGTAAACTGGCTTAACTTTTGTAGTTCTTTTATTAGCCAAAGTCTTCACTTTGCATAATGAGATTATATATTTGAAATTTGAAATTACGATAGAAGATTTTTATAAATACATAAATATAAATAATTTTCAATTCAAATAATTGCATCAAATGCTTTGGTTTTCGTCTCTAAAACAAGGGACGAATATCAGAAGTCATCATAGTGTTATCAAGGCTATTATTCGTCTCTGAGTTTGCTCTTTTTTGCCTAAGCTAAGCTCTAATGCTATTATTTTGAGGTTGAAGCATTTAAGTCAGATCTATGAGATTGTTCAAGGTTTCTTCTCTAATTCTTTTTATTGAACCACCAATTCCACAGTAAATAACCTAATAATTTTAGATAAAAATATTAATTAAAGCAGACTCTCTACAAAATAAGTGAGTTTGTTAAAGATTATGTATTTATATAAAAAAAATAAGCAATTTATTAATGAATTCCAGCTTTAGTTGATCTTATTCCAGATAGTATCGAAGTATCCTAGAGTGAGTAGTCCATCAAACCTCCACCGTCATTGCTGTTTTAGGCAAAGCTTTACGATACCAAGCTATTATTGTTTCTTCTACCAGGAATCAATTAGGGCAAGCTGAAGGATTTCTCTCCTAATTAATTTAGTCTGCTTTCTCCAAATTGAGAAATTGTTGAGTTAAGTTTTAGTTATTAATATTCCTCGATTGATAACTTATTTGCAGCCAGTATACTCACATTCCGTTAATATCAGATAATTTACAGCAATATTATTTAATACATATCAAGGATTTTATCTGTTCTACTTGACCTTCCCGTTTTCAACTATTGCATTACCTGGTTTAGGCTGCAAAACATTTAAATTACTCCCCATAGGTTTAGGTCTAATATTGGGTTCCTTCCCTTTCTCTTAATCTTACGACACTGCATAGTACAAATCAACCATTTTATTACTCTTCTTTAATCCATTTTTGTTGCTTCGTGATGATATCTCCTGCTCTTGGATATTATTTTGATCAACAGAGTTGCTCTTTCTACTTTTACTTCCCTCTTTTTAAAGTTTTTCCTACTTTTACTTGAAAAGTTTGTCTAGTTGCTCTTTCATGTAGTTACTTTGAACTTAAGCAGCCTTAAACCTTATTTTTGGATTATTTAGTGTTTCTGGTAGAAGTTCTTCGTTTGGCTTGCATATTTAAATTATCTTGCCCTCATAGTCAAAAGTTATGTTATTGTTATCACCACCAAATAAAAAATATTATCAAATGGACATTTAGATTAGCCTGATCAATTATTATTAAAATTTACACCATTCAAGTTTAGTCCACTCTTTTCATTTTTCTTAGCGTTTTTCTGCATAATTTCATACATCATATCAATTTCTTGTTGTCTCTTCATTTCTTCCATTATTCTTTTTTCTTCACCAACCACTCTACGCCTTTATGCATTTATCTCTCTTTTCCCTTCTTCATTCAAGTTTATCTGCTATTTTGACTTTATAAATCTATAATTTATGAAATCTGAGTTAATTAAATAATTAAAATAAAAAATATAAAACAAACTTTGCTGAAGGATTCTTGTTCCAGTTTAAATTACTAATAACTCAATTGCCACCAGATAAATGTAAACTTTTTGCCAATTCGAATTATTTAATGGGGTCTAGTTTGAATTGTTCAGTTTCTATGTTTTGCCCAACCCCATAACTGATTTAGAATTAATTAAAATTATTCTAAATCATTTTAATCTTCACTTAAGATTTAAAAACAGGAAAAGTAATAATATTTTCATACAATAAATAGTTGTTCCAGAGAGCATTGATGTATTCTATGAATTTCTAGCTTTTAACTTCAATCTAGTTGATTGTTTAAAGATAAAAGATGGGGAAGCTTGAGAAAGTGTTTCCACAGGTTCAGGAATAGGTTATTCTACTACACCTGATGCAATAATTTAGTTTTTAATGCAATTCATGTCCTTATTTTAACAATATAAGTAAGCTCAATTAATCATAAATTAAATAAACTAGAATTATGTAAATTAGTCCTTCAAAATCTTGATAAAAATCAACTCTTAAGATAGAGTAAAAAAACCTTAAAAATTCCAAGGGAGAAGAGCTTTCCGAATAATTCAAAGAAGAAGATGAATTTTTCAAAAATTACTCTCTACTCTTTGTTTACGGCTACAATATTTTTTCAGCGAGAGATGCCAGACATTTGGAAAGAAAATGCCTGGCTCATGGTGCCAAAATTTTCTATATCTTTGAGAGTAAGTAAAATTCATATTAAATAAGACAGAGTTTTTTGCCTGAATTTTAATTTAGTTGATAAGAAGGATATTCATGAGATTTTGAGACAAATGGATTATATTATAATGCCACATTACACCTTATCTCCATAATCCTCGGCATCTACACATAGAGATTTTGTGAGACTAGCAAGGCTTTTTGAAATCTCTTATGAAGATCTTATGCATTGTCTATAAAATGAAGGCTAAGGAATCACATTTATTTCCAATTTTATTCTATGAAAGGGTATCATTTGGCTTTACATCGAATGATATTAAATAAAAATATGTTGATCCGAAGAGGATTGAAGAATTCATGGAAGCAAAATCCTTGGTAGATTACAGAAATTGTCATTTACTCCTGCCAGTCGAGCCCTGCGGTCTTATAAAAGAATAAGCCTACCAGCATAATCTCGAGTCTCTCACACATCTCCAATGTCTCTCGAACAAAGCCATGAATCTTGAAATTGACGAGCCTACCGAAGAAGACAATTTAGATATTGAAGCAATTCGTAGGTTAAGGAAGCAAGAACGAAAATAGCAAAAACACGATGATAAGCACTATCATTTTTAGAAACACACAAGACAAGACTTCGATATTGAAGATTTAGACGAAGAGCTAAAAAAGGTACATTTGGAATTAAAAGATTAAAAAGAGAAGGAAAATAATAATTAAAGTAATCAAGAATAAAAGATCATGAGTCTTGGCATGTCTACTGGAGGTACTCCTCTCAAGAAAACTAAAGAATTTATAACCTAGTCTCTAATTACCTCTAAAAAGCGTCCTCGTCCAGATGTAGATGAAAAAATTGATAAACTAGGTTTCGGAAGAATTGATAAATTTTACCTTTTCAGCAACTAACGCTCCATCTTTCTATGATCCTATAGATGCAAAATCTAAACAATTTGGTCAGTAAAATCGCCTCCCATTAAATGACGTAATCATCAATTAACTCTAGCTCAAGCTTATTCATTCTCAAAAAGAGCGAGGTCAAGAATAGAAAGCTTAAGAATTCCAGAAAGCATTGGATAATTTCTAAAATCTAAAGTCTCCTGTCATGGACATGTTAGATCTTTAAGACATACCATATTTTAACAAAGAAATCATGAATCTGTTGAAGGACTTGACTTTTTCAGGAGGTGACTATATAGATGATTAGCTTTTAGATTACGAAGAGCACTTCATGGCTTTATTGGAGGAGACAGGCGGTGACAGAGAAAAAATGCTTCAAAAATTGAGTGTCTCCTAAAAGCAACTTCTGCAAAATTACAAAGATTTCGAAATTCCAATCACGAGAAATGAAGCTCAGTAAGTCCTTGAAAATATAACGCAGACCTGTCTAGTATTAATAGATAATTAAGAATAGAAAGAAAATCTAAAAATAGAACTATTTGGTGTCTATAGAAGAGGAGTTGAAGAATTTGATCTTATTGACATTTTAGTCCAGCCACCCTAAAAACAAAATGCTGATAAATGATTGACGAACCTAAATGAGAATATATTTGATAAGGGCAATTTAGCAATTAAACTAGATAAATTTAGAGTCAGTTCAACAGGGGCTTAAGGAGGATAATTGGCTTTTAAGATCGACGATTAAACTCATGCCATGAGAGTTGATATACATTTAACATCAATTTAATTAGCCATCACCCAATCCGCTTTATTTTTAATCCTTAATATGCTTGTGATTGTTATCATGAAGATGAATTTCCTTATGCTCATCTTTATTTCACAAGTCCCTATGATTTCAATCTCTGGATAAGAATGAAAGCAGAGTAGAAAGGTTACGCCCTCAGTGACTGTAAAATGCTTCAAATCTTAGACTTTGAGGGAGAGAAACTTTTGATGCCAATGAAGATAAAAGTCAAATAAGAAAAAGATATTTTTGAAACTTTAGATTTATAGTATGTTGAGCCAGAAAAGAGATAGGAGTTTGTTCAGCAACATTTAAATACTTTTAAGTAATGAAGTATCTTAAAGCCAAATTATTAATGGAAGGATAAATTATATATTAAATTTAATTTCTTTTACTAAATAAAGTAGAATGAATTGTACCAAATAGGATTCAATGCTCTATTAAATGCAATTTTAATAATTTACTGGTGAATAACTTGAATTAGATTGATCTTATTATTCAAAGTTTCTCAATACTTGAGAATATTGGTTTGTACCTTGGTGTCTTCATCAAAATATATATAATAAAATGTTAAAAATTGATAATGAATTTTACCTTATATTTTATTTTCAGGCTTATATTATCTTAATATAGTCGAAGCTTTATTGACCATGGTTCCATTTACAGAGGAGTCTCTTTGAAAATTGACATTTTTAAGCAAATCCTAAATTTAAGAAATCCTCATCGACTTCTTATTTTTACGTTTAATCTGTTTCACAATTGAACTTCCTATTATTTTTCTTTCCAAAGTTAGATAGAGATGTATTTTACAACAAATTCATTTTTTCATTAAACAAAGCAATTTTAATTACATAAAAAATAGACGATAAATTAAAATTGTCTTACTTATGACCTAAATTAATAGCAGGTAATTTAGTTTTAGCCTAATCAAAATTATCATCTCCCTAATTCTTCTAAGAATTCAAAGCTTCTTAAAATTGTTCTTGTTCCATAGTATTATTCAAATAAAGTACTGAGCTCTGATACTATTTAGTATTAAAAGTCTATGGATTTTTTTTAGTAATTCCTGGACTGAGATACTTTTATAAAGAGAGCACTTTTAATTGAGTTTCTTGAAATTTTTCTCTGCTATCCTTAAAAGTTTTAAGTGTTTTTTCTATTGCTTCTTTTCATAGGTTGTAGACAATTTATTATCATGAAATTGACTCTTCTCAAGTGATTCTTATACTCTTCTATCAAAATATTCCTTCATGTGATGTGTATCTATATTTATTTTCAAATTTTGCAGGTATACAATGAAATCGTGCCATTTATTCATCTTTTATGTTTTATGACATTACTTGCTTCATTAATTCTTTCTTATATTGGCTTATTTTAAATGATGCCTTATCATAATAATTGTCTAACTCATTGTTCTCTAAATTTTTATTGCTTGAATTAGTTCCTAAAACGGCCTCTTATCTACTAAGCTAAAAAATTACACTAAAAGTTTCATCACCATAAACAGCGTCTTTGTATTAATATTTTTGTTCTTAAATTCTTTGAATTGGAGTGTTTTCGTCATTGTTAAACGGCTAAGAATTCTTAACTTTATGAATGGAAAAAGGGACTACTAATTACTAGCTAACATCTCCCAATATTTTATCGCATTAAATAAACTATATATACTTTTTAAACAAAAAGATCTTATACACTGCACATTATTATCATGAATATCAATTAAAGCTTTTAAAGTGGCTCTCTGATAAGTGCATTCGCAATTTCTTGTTAGTAGACATTTTTGAATAAGAAAAGTTTGCACGGCCCTCGCTGATATCGAAAAATCTGATAGTAAGACAAAAGAAGAAACTTACTCATCGAGAATCTTTCGTGTATTATGCTCTCTGATCACTATCTATATTAGGATTTGGAAAAAGCCCGTTGAAAATAAAACCACGATTGACTTTCACTTAAGAAGCTGCTCATACATTTGAAACATGCAGAGGAGAAATAAGCCTTATCTTAATTCCTTTATCACTCTTCGAAAGACATTAAATTATTCGTAACTGCATTATTGATTTAAGTTTCTTTTCAAATTAACTCTCTTTTCGATTAAAGAATTTCCTTGTTACAGCCCCTTTAAATTAATCTTGAATTTCCCTAGGCAAAATTGCTTAACCAATTTTCATAAATAGATCTAAGGCTATTCTATTGTATAAAGAGTGTAAATTTCTCTCACTTGATTCCAGATGATTTAGTTTCATTTAATATTTGAACTTGCATGCACTGATCTCAACTTTAAAAATAAACCTTTCCATAAAGGTTCTTTCAAAGATATTTACTTTAAATCAAAGAGATATACCTTTTAAAGTAAGCAAAGCATTATGAAGAATACGTTAACTGAAAAATATAATGGTAGCACGATCCTCTATGTTATATTGTTTTACTTTCAATCCTTATCTATTAATTTCGTCACAATTTTAATAACTATGTAAGATTTATAATCATATGAAGAAAGACTTCAAAGATTTAAGAAATTTCGTTCTATACTTCAAAAACATTTTCAAATTTCTATTTTGAGATAATTGAGCAGCATATCGTAAGCAAAAAAGGAAAAGCAAAGTTTAAAAATTGTAGAGAATTTCAACTTGATTAATCTCTAGCAATGCATTTTATGCGAAACTTAATCAAAGGCTTAAAATGCTTCGATGAAAGTACGAGCCTTCTTAAGGATACACTATTCTCGAGATGCTAAGATGAGATTTAAGAAAGTTAGGATTCTATGAAGAAATGCATAGTGTCCTACTTAAAGTATCCATAAAATATGAAATGCCGTTCTCATGACTTGAATCTTTAAAGCATTATATAAACTATAAATACTTTTGAAACAAAAAGATCTTATACACTGCACATTAATATCATGAATATCAATTAAAGCTTTTAAAGTGGCTCTCTGATAAAGTGCATTCGCAATTTCTTGTTAGTAGACATATTTTGAATAAGAAAAGTTTGCACGGCCCTCGCTGATATCGAAAAATCTGATAGTAAGACAAAATAAGAAACTTTCTCATCGAGGATCTTTCGTGCTTATTATGCTCTCTGATCACTATCTATATTAGGATTTGGAAAAAGCCCGTTGAAAATAAAACCACGATTGACTTTCACTTAAGAAGCTGCTCATACATTTGAAACATGCAGAGGAGAAATAAGCCTTATCTTAATTCCTTTATCACTCTTCGAAAGACATTAAATTATTCGTAACTGCATTATTGATTTAAGTTTCTTTTCAAATTTAACTCTCTTTTCGATTAAAGAATTTCCTTGTTACAGCCCCTTTAAATTAATCTTGAATTTCCCTAGGCAAAATTGCTTAACCAATTTTCATAAATAGATCTAAGGCTATTCTATTGTATAAAGAGTGTAAATTTCTCTCACTTGATTCCAGATGATTTAGTTTCATTTAATATTTGAACTTGCATGCACTGATCTCAACTTTAAAAATAAACCTTTCCATAAAGGTTCTTTCAAAGATATTTACTTTAAATCAAAGAGATATACCTTTTAAAGTAAGCAAAGCATTATGAAGAATACGTTAACTGACAAATTATAATGGTA
The DNA here is from genome assembly GCA_000711775.1 of Oxytricha trifallax. Classification (NCBI taxonomy): domain Eukaryota; phylum Ciliophora; class Spirotrichea; order Sporadotrichida; family Oxytrichidae; genus Oxytricha; species Oxytricha trifallax. The sequence goes on from ARYC01019846.1 coordinate 14,381, forward strand.
GCCGATCCTCTATGTTATATTGTTTTACTTTCAATCCTTATCTATTAATTTCGTCACAATTTTAATAACTATGTAAGATTTATAATCATATGAAGAAAGACTTCAAAGATTTAAGAAATTTCGTTCTATACTTCAAAAACATTTTTAAATTTCTATTTTGAGATAATTGAGCAGCATATCGTAAGCAAAAAAGGAAAAGCAAAGTTTAAAAATTGTAGAGAATTTCAACTTGATTAATCTCTAGCAATGCATTTTATGCGAAACTTAATCAAAAGGCTTGAAATGCTTCGTTGAAAGTACGAGCCTTCTTAAGGATACACTATTCTCGAGATGCTAAGATGAGATTTAAGAAAGTTAGGTTTCTATGAAAAAATTCATAGTGTCCTACTTAAAGTATCCCCATAAAATATGAAATGCCGTTCTCATGACTTGAATCTTTAAAGCATTATATAAACTATAAATACTTTTGAAACAAAAAGATCTTATACACTGCACATTATTATCATGAATATCAATTAAAGCTTTTAAAGTGGCTCTCTGTAAAGTGCATTCGCAATTTCTTGTTAGTAGACATATTTTGAATAAGAAAAGTTTGCACGGCCCTCGCTGATATCGAAAAATCTGATAGAAAGACAAGATAAGAAACTTTCTCATCGAGGATCTTTCGTGCTTATTATGCTCTCTGATCACTATCTATATTAGGATTGGAAAAAGCCCGTTGAAAATAAAACCACGATTGACTTTCACTTAAGAAGCTGCTCATACATTTGAAACATGCAGAGGAGAAATAAGCCTTATCTTAATTCCTTTATCACTCTTCGAAAAACATTAAATTATTCGTAACTGCATTATTGATTTAAGTTTCTTTTCAATTTAACTCTCTTTTCGATTAAAGAATTTCCTTGTTACAGCCCCTTTAAATTAATCTTGAATTTCCCTAGGCAAAATTGCTTAACCAATTTTCATAAATAGATCTAAGGCTATTCTATTGTATAAAGAGTGTAAATTTCTCTCACTTGATTCCAGATGATTTAGTTTCATTTAATATTTGAACTTGCATGCACTGATCTCAACTTTAAAAATAAACCTTTCCATAAAGGTTCTTTCAAAGATATTTACTTTAAATCAAAGAGATATACCTTTTAAAGTAAGCAAAGCATTATGAAGAATACGTTAACTGACAAATTAATGGTAGCACGATCCTCTATGTTATATTGTTTTACTTTCAATCCTTATCTATTAATTTCGTCACAATTTTAATAACTATGTAAGATTTATAATCATATGAAGAAAGACTTCAAAGATTTAAGAAATTTCGTTCTATACTTCAAAAACATTTTTAAATTTCTATTTTGAGATAATTGAGCAGCATATCGTAAGCAAAAAAGGAAAAGCAAAGTTTAAAAATTGTAGAGAATTTCAACTTGATTAATCTCTAGCAATGCATTTTATGCGAAACTTAATCAAAGGCTTGAAATGCTTCGATGAAAGTACGAGCCTTCTTAAGGATACACTATTCTCGAGATGCTAAGATGAGATTTAAGAAAGTTAGGATTCTATGAAGAAATTCATGTGTCCTACTTAAAGTATCCCCATAAAATATGAAATGCCGTTCTCTTGACTTGAATCTTTAAAGCATTATATAAACTATATATACTTTTAAAACAAAAAAATCTTATACACTGCACATTATTATCATGAATATCAATTAAAGCTTTTAAAGTGGCTCTCTGATAAAGTGCATTCGCAATTTCTTGTTAGTAGACATATTTTGAATAAGAAAAGTTTGCACGGCCCTCGCTGATATCGAAAAATCTGATAGAAAGACAAGATAAGAAACTTTCTCATCGAGGATCTTTCGTGCTTATTATGCTCTCTGATCACTATCTATATTAGGATTGGAAAAAGCCCGTTGAAAATAAAACCACGATTGACTTTCACTTAAGAAGCTGCTCATACATTTGAAACATGCAGAAGAGAAATAAGCCTTATCTTAATTCCTTTATCACTCTTCGAAAAACATTAAATTATTCGTAACTGCATTTTTGATTTAAGTTTCTTTTCAAATTTAACCTCTTTTCGATTAAAGAATTTCCTTGTTACAGCCCCTTTAAATTAATCTTGAATTTCCCTAGGCAAAATTACTTAACCAATTTCATAAATAGATCTAAGGCTATTCTAATGTATAAAGAGTGTAAATTTCTCTCACTTGATTCCAGATGATTTAGTTTCATTTAATATTTGAACTTGCATGCACTGATCTCAACTTTAAAAATAAAACTTTCCATAAAGGATCTTTCAAAAATTTTACATAAATCAAAGAGATATACCTTTTAAACCAAGCAAAGCATTATGAAGAATACGTTAACGACAAATAAATGGTAGCACGATCCTCTATGTTATATTGTTTTACTTTCAATCCTTATCTATTAATTTCGTCACAATTTTAATAACTATGTAAGATTTATAATCATATGAAGAAAGACTTCAAAGATTTAAGAAATTTCGTTCTATACTTTCAAAAACATTTTCAAATTTCTATTTTGAGATAATTGAGCAGCATATCGTCGGCAAAAAAGGAAAAGTAAAGTTTAAAAATTGTAGAGAATTTCAACTTGATTAATCTCTAGCAATGCATTTTATGCGAAACTTAATCAAAGGCTTAAAATGCTTCGATGAAAGTACGAGCCTTCTTAAGGATACACTATTCTCGAGATGCTAAGATGAGATTTAAGAAAGTTAGGATTCTATGAAGAAATGCATAGTGTCCTACTTAAAGTATCCCCATAAAATATGAAATGCCGTTCTCATGACTTGAATCTTTAAAGCATTATATAAACTATAAATACTTTTGAAACAAAAAGATCTTATACACTGCACATTATTATCATGAATATCAATTAAAGCTTTTAAAGTGGCTCTCTGATAAAGTGCATTCGCAATTTCTTGTTAGTAGACATATTTTGAATAAGAAAAGTTTGCACGGCCCTCGCTGATATCGAAAAATCTGATAGAAAGACAAGATAAGAAACTTTCTCATCGAGGATCTTTCGTGCTTATTATGCTCTCTGATCACTATCTATATTAGGATTGGAAAAAGCCCGTTGAAAATAAAACCACGATTGACTTTCACTTAAGAAGCTGCTCATACATTTGAAACATGCAGAGGAGAAATAAGCCTTATCTTAATTCCTTTATCACTCTTCGAAAGACATTAAATTATTCGTAACTGCATTTTTGATTTAAGTTTCTTTTTAAATTTAACTCTCTTTTCGATTAAAGAATTTCCTTGTTACAGCCCCTTTAAATTAATCTTGAATTTCCCTAGGCTAAATTGCTTAACAATTTTCATAAATAGATCTAAGGCTATTCTATTGTATAAAGAGTGTAAATTTCTCTCACTTGATTCCAGATGATTTAGTTTCATTTAATATTTGAACTTGCATGCACTGATCTCAACTTTAAAAATAAACCTTTCCATAAAGGTTCTTTCAAAGATATTTACTTTAAATCAAAGAGATATACCTTTTAAAGTAAGCAAAGCATTATGAAGAATACGTTAACTGACAAATTATAATGGTAGCACGATCCTCTATGTTATATTGTTTTACTTTCAATCCTTATCTATTAATTTCGTCACAATTTTAATAACTATGTAAGATTTATAATCATATGAAGAAAGACTTCAAAGATTTAAGAAATTTCGTTCTATACTTCAAAAACATTTTTAAATTTCTATTTTGAGATAATTGAGCAGCATATCGTAAGCAAAAAAGGAAAAGCAAAGTTTAAAAATTGTAGAGAATTTCAACTTGATTAATCTCTAGCAATGCATTTTATGCGAAACTTAATCAAAGGCTTGAAATGCTTCGTTGAAAGTACGAGCCTTCTTAAGGATACACTATTCTCGAGATGCTAAGATGAGATTTAAGAAAGTTAGGATTCTATGAAGAAATTCATAGTGTCCTACTTAAAGTATCTCCATAAAATATGAAATGCCGTTCTCTTGACTTGAATCTTTAAAGCATTATATAAACTATATATACTTTTAAAACAAAAAGATCTTATACACTGCACATTATTATCATGAATATCAATTAAAGCTTTTAAAGTGGCACTCTGATAAAGTGCATTCGCAATTTCTTGTTAGTAGACATATTTTGAATAAGAAAAGTTTGCACGGCCCTCGCTGATATCGAAAAATCTGATAGAAAGACAAGATAAGAAACTTTCTCATCGAGGATCTTTCGTGCTTATTATGCTCTCTGATCACTATCTATATTAGGATTGGAAAAAGCCCGTTGAAAATAAAACCACGATTGACTTTCACTTAAGAAGCTGCTCATACATTTGAAACATGCAGAGGAGAAATAAGCCTTATCTTAATTCCTTTATCACTCTTCGAAAGACATTAAATTATTCGTAACTGCATTTTTGATTTAAGTTTCTTTTTAAATTTAACTCTCTTTTCGATTAAAGAATTTCCTTGTTACAGCCCCTTTAAATTAATCTTGAATTTCCCTAGGCAAAATTGCTTAACCAATTTTCATAAATAGATTTAAGGCTATTCTTTTGTATAAAGAGTGTAAACTTCTCTCACTTGATTCCAGATGATTTAGTTTCATTTAATATTTGAACTTGTATGCACTGATCTCAACTTTAAAAATAAACCTTTCCATAAAGGTTCTTTCAAAGATATTTACTTTAAATCAAAGAGATATACCTTTTAAAGTAAGCAAAGCATTATGAAGAATACGTTAACTGACAAATTATAATGGTAGCACGATCCTCTATGTTATATTGTTTTACTTTCAATCCTTATCTATTAATTTCGTCACAATTTTAATAACTATGTAAGATTTATAATCATATGAAGAAAGACTTCAAAGATTTAAGAAATTTCGTTCTATACTTCAAAAACATTTTTAAATTTCTATTTTGAGATAATTGAGCAGCATATCGTAAGCAAAAAAGGAAAAGCAAAGTTTAAAAATTGTAGAGAATTTCAACTTGATTAATCTCTAGCAATGCATTTTATGCGAAACTTAATCAAAGGCTTGAAATGCTTCGTTGAAAGTACGAGCCTTCTTAAGGATACACTATTCTCGAGATGCTAAGATGAGATTTAAGAAAGTTAGGTTTCTATGAAAAAATTCATAGTGTCCTACTTAAAGTATCCCCATAAAATATGAAATGCCGTTCTCATGACTTGAATCTTTAAAGCATTATATAAACTATAAATACTTTTGAAACAAAAAGATCTTATACACTGCACATTATTATCATGAATATCAATTAAAGCTTTTAAAGTGGCTCTCTGATAAAGTGCATTCGCAATTTCTTGTTAGTAGACATATTTTGAATAAGAAAAGTTTGCACGGCCCTCGCTGATATCGAAAAATCTGATAGAAAGACAAGATAAGAAACTTTCTCATCGAGGATCTTTCGTGCTTATTATGCTCTCTGATCACTATCTATATTAGGATTGGAAAAAGCCCGTTGAAAATAAAACCACGATTGACTTTCACTTAAGAAGCTGCTCATACATTTGAAACATGCAGAGGAGAAATAAGCCTTATCTTAATTCCTTTATCACTCTTCGAAAGACATTAAATTATTCGTAACTGCATTTTTGATTTAAGTTTCTTTTCAAATTTAACTCTCTTTTCGATTAAAGAATTTCCTTGTTACAGCCCCTTTAAATTAATCTTGAATTTCCCTAGGCAAAATTGCTTAACCAATTTTCATAAATAGATCTAAGGCTATTCTATTGTATAAAGAGTGTAAATTTCTCTCACTTGATTCCAGATGATTTAGTTTCATTTAATATTTGAACTTGTATGCACTGATCTCAACTTTAAAAATAAACCTTTCCATAAAGGTTCTTTCAAAGATATTTACTTTAAATCAAAGAGATATACCTTTTAAAGTAAGCAAAGCATTATGAAGAATACGTTAACTGAACAAAAGTTATAATGGTAGCACGATCCTCTATGTTATATTGTTTTACTTTCAATCCTTATCTATTAATTTCGTCACAATTTTAATAACTATGTAAGATTTATAATCATATGAAGAAAGACTTCAAAGATTTAAGAAATTTCGTTCTATACTTTCAAAAACATTTTCAAATTTCTATTTTGAGATAATTGAGCAGCATATCGTCGGCAAAAAAGGAAAAGTAAAGTTTAAAAATTGTAGAGAATTTCAACTTGATTAATCTCTAGCAATGCATTTTATGCGAAACTTAATCAAAGGCTTAAAATGCTTCGATGAAAGTACGAGCCTTCTTAAGGATACACTATTCTCGAGATGCTAAGATGAGATTTAAGAAAGTTAGGATTCTATGAAGAAATGCATAGTGTCCTACTTAAAGTATCCCCATAAAATATGAAATGCCGTTCTCTTGACTTGAATCTTTAAAGCATTATATAAACTATATATACTTTTAAAACAAAAAAATCTTATACACTGCACATTATTATCATGAATATCAATTAAAGCTTTTAAAGTGGCTCTCTGATAAAGTGCATTCGCAATTTCTTGTTAGTAGACATATTTTGAATAAGAAAAGTTTGCACGGCCCTCGCTGATATCGAAAAATCTGATAGTAAGACAAGATAAGAAACTTTCTCATCGAGGATCTTTCGTGCTTATTATGCTCTCTGATCACTATCTATATTAGGATTTGGAAAAAGCCCGTTGAAAATAAAACCACGATTGACTTTCACTTAAGAAGCTGCTCATACATTTGAAACATGCAGAGGAGAAATAAGCCTTATCTTAATTCCTTTATCACTCTTCGAAAGACATTAAATTATTCGTAACTGCATTTTTGATTTAAGTTTCTTTTTAAATTTAACTCTCTTTTCGATTAAAGAATTTCCTTGTTACAGCCCCTTTAAATTAATCTTGAATTTCCCTAGGCTAAATTGCTTAACCAATTTTCATAAATAGATCTAAGGCTATTCTATTGTATAAAGAGTGTAAATTTCTCTCACTTGATTCCAGATGATTTAGTTTCATTTAATATTTGAACTTGCATGCACTGATCTCAACTTTAAAAATAAACCTTTCCATAAAGGTTCTTTCAAAGATATTTACTTTAAATCAAAGAGATATACCTTTTAAAGTAAGCAAAGCATTATGAAGAATACGTTAACTGACAAATTATAATGGTAGCACGATCCTCTATGTTATATTGTTTTACTTTCAATCCTTATCTATTAATTTCGTCACAATTTTAATAACTATGTAAGATTTATAATCATATGAAGAAAGACTTCAAAGATTTAAGAAATTTCGTTCTATACTTCAAAAACATTTTTAAATTTCTATTTTGAGATAATTGAGCAGCATATCGTAAGCAAAAAAGGAAAAGCAAAGTTTAAAAATTGTAGAGAATTTCAACTTGATTAATCTCTAGCAATGCATTTTATGCGAAACTTAATCAAAGGCTTGAAATGCTTCGTTGAAAGTACGAGCCTTCTTAAGGATACACTATTCTCGAGATGCTAAGATGAGATTTAAGAAAGTTAGGTTTCTATGAAAAAATTCATAGTGTCCTACTTAAAGTATCCCCATAAAATATGAAATGCCGTTCTCATGACTTGAATCTTTAAAGCATTATATAAACTATAAATACTTTTGAAACAAAAAGATCTTATACACTGCACATTATTATCATGAATATCAATTAAAGCTTTTAAAGTGGCACTCTGATAAAGTGCATTCGCAATTTCTTGTTAGTAGACATATTTTGAATAAGAAAAGTTTGCACGGCCCTCGCTGATATCGAAAAATCTGATAGTAAGACAAAATAAGAAACTTTCTCATCGAGGATCTTTCGTGCTTATTATGCTCTCTGATCACTATCTATATTAGGATTTGGAATAAGCCCGTTGAAAATAAAACCACGATTGACTTTCACTTAAGAAGCTGCTCATACATTTGAAACATGCAGAGGAGAAATAAGCCTTATCTTAATTCCTTTATCACTCTTCGAAAGACATTAAATTATTCGTAACTGCATTATTGATTTAAGTTTCTTTTCAAATTTAACTCTCTTTTCGATTAAAGAATTTCCTTGTTACAGCCCCTTTAAATTAATCTTGAATTTCCCTAGGCAAAATTGCTTAACCAATTTTCATAAATAGATCTAAGGCTATTCTATTGTATAAAGAGTGTAAATTTCTCTCACTTGATTCCAGATGATTTAGTTTCATTTAATATTTGAACTTGCATGCACTGATCTCAACTTTAAAAATAAACCTTTCCATAAAGGTTCTTTCAAAGATATTTACTTTAAATCAAAGAGATATACCTTTTAAAGTAAGCAAAGCATTATGAAGAATACGTTAACTGCAAAATTATAATGGTAGCACGATCCTCTATGTTATATTGTTTTACTTTCAATCCTTATCTATTAATTTCGTCACAATTTTAATAACTATGTAAGATTTATAATCATATGAAGAAAGACTTCAAAGATTTAAGAAATTTCGTTCTATACTTTCAAAAACATTTTCAAATTTCTATTTTGAGATAATTGAGCAGCATATCGTCGGCAAAAAAGGAAAAGTAAAGTTTAAAAATTGTAGAGAATTTCAACTTGATTAATCTCTAGCAATGCATTTTATGCGAAACTTAATCAAAGGCTTAAAATGCTTCGATGAAAGTACGAGCCTTCTTAAGGATACACTATTCTCGAGATGCTAAGATGAGATTTAAGAAAGTTAGGATTCTATGAAGAAATGCATAGTGTCCTACTTAAAGTATCCCCATAAAATATGAAATGCCGTTCTCATGACTTGAATCTTTAAAGCATTATATAAACTATAAATACTTTTGAAACAAAAAGATCTTATACACTGCACATTATTATCATGAATATCAATTAAAGCTTTTAAAGTGGCTCTCTGATAAAGTGCATTCGCAATTTCTTGTTAGTAGACATATTTTGAATAAGAAAAGTTTGCACGGCCCTCGCTGATATCGAAAAATCTGATAGTAAGACAAGATAAGAAACTTTCTCATCGAGGATCTTTCGTGCTTATTATGCTCTCTGATCACTATCTATATTAGGATTTGGAAAAAGCCCGTTGAAAATAAAACCACGATTGACTTTCACTTAAGAAGCTGCTCATACATTTGAAACATGCAGAGGAGAAATAAGCCTTATCTTAATTCCTTTATCACTCTTCGAAAGACATTAAATTATTCGTAACTGCATTTTTGATTTAAGTTTCTTTTTAAATTTAACTCTCTTTTCGATTAAAGAATTTCCTTGTTACAGCCCCTTTAAATTAATCTTGAATTTCCCTAGGCTAAATTGCTTAACCAATTTTCATAAATAGATCTAAGGCTATTCTATTGTATAAAGAGTGTAAATTTCTCTCACTTGATTCCAGATGATTTAGTTTCATTTAATATTTGAACTTGCATGCACTGATCTCAACTTTAAAAATAAACCTTTCCATAAAGGTTCTTTCAAAGATATTTACTTTAAATCAAAGAGATATACCTTTTAAAGTAAGCAAAGCATTATGAAGAATACGTTAACTGACAAATTATAATGGTAGCACGATCCTCTATGTTATATTGTTTTACTTTCAATCCTTATCTATTAATTTCGTCACAATTTTAATAACTATGTAAGATTTATAATCATATGAAGAAAGACTTCAAAGATTTAAGAAATTTCGTTCTATACTTTCAAAAACATTTTCAAATTTCTATTTTGAGATAATTGAGCAGCATATCGTCGGCAAAAAAGGAAAAGTAAAGTTTAAAAATTGTAGAGAATTTCAACTTGATTAATCTCTAGCAATGCATTTTATGCGAAACTTAATCAAAGGCTTGAAATGCTTCGTTGAAAGTACGAGCCTTCTTAAGGATACACTATTCTCGAGATGCTAAGATGAGATTTAAGAAAGTTAGGTTTCTATGAAAAAATTCATAGTGTCCTACTTAAAGTATCCCCATAAAATATGAAATGCCGTTCTCATGACTTGAATCTTTAAAGCATTATATAAACTATAAATACTTTTGAAACAAAAAGATCTTATACACTGCACATTATTATCATGAATATCAATTAAAGCTTTTAAAGTGGCTCTCTGATAAGTGCATTCGCAATTTCTTGTTAGTAGACATATTTTGAATAAGAAAAGTTTGCACGGCCCTCGCTGATATCGAAAAATCTGATAGTAAGACAAAATAAGAAACTTTCTCATCGAGGATCTTTCGTGCTTATTATGCTCTCTGATCACTATCTATATTAGGATTTGGAATAAGCCCGTTGAAAATAAAACCACGATTGACTTTCACTTAAGAAGCTGCTCATACATTTGAAACATGCAGAGGAGAAATAAGCCTTATCTTAATTCCTTTATCACTCTTCGAAAGACATTAAATTATTCGTAACTGCATTTTTTATTTAAGTTTCTTTTCAAATTTAACTCTCTTTTCGATTAAAGAATTTCCTTGTTACAGCCCCTTTAAATTAATCTTGAATTTCCCTAGGCAAAATTGCTTAACCAATTTTCATAAATAGATCTAAGGCTATTCTATTGTATAAAGAGTGTAAATTTCTCTCACTTGATTCCAGATGATTTAGTTTCATTTAATATTTGAACTTGCATGCACTGATCTCAACTTTAAAAATAAACCTTTCCATAAAGGTTCTTTCAAAGATATTTACTTTAAATCAAAGAGATATACCTTTTAAAGTAAGCAAAGCATTATGAAGAATACGTTAACTGACAAATTATAATGGTAGCACGATCCTCTATGTTATATTGTTTTACTTTCAATCCTTATCTATTAATTTCGTCACAATTTTAATAACTATGTAAGATTTATAATCATATGAAGAAAGACTTCAAAGATTTAAGAAATTTCGTTCTATACTTTCAAAAACATTTTCAAATTTCTATTTTGAGATAATTGAGCAGCATATCGTCGGCAAAAAAGGAAAAGCAAAGTTTAAAAATTGTAGAGAATTTCAACTTGATTAATCTCTAGCAATGCATTTTATGCGAAACTTAATCAAAGGCTTGAAATGCTTCGTTGAAAGTACGAGCCTTCTTAAGGATACACTATTCTCGAGATGCTAAGATGAGATTTAAGAAAGTTAGGATTCTATGAAGAAATTCATAGTGTCCTACTTAAAGTATCCCCATAAAATATGAAATGCCGTTCTCATGACTTGAATCTTTAAAGCATTATATAAACTATAAATACTTTTGAAACAAAAAGATCTTATACACTGCACATTATTATCATGAATATCAATTAAAGCTTTTAAAGTGGCTCTCTGATAAAGTGCATTCGCAATTTCTTGTTAGTAGACATATTTTGAATAAGAAAAGTTTGCACGGCCCTCGCTGATATCGAAAAATCTGATAGTAAGACAAGATAAGAAACTTTCTCATCGAGGATCTTTCGTGCTTATTATGCTCTCTGATCACTATCTATATTAGGATTTGGAAAAAGCCCGTTGAAAATAAAACCACGATTGACTTTCACTTAAGAAGCTGCTCATACATTTGAAACATGCAGAGGAGAAATAAGCCTTATCTTAATTCCTTTATCACTCTTCGAAAGACATTAAATTATTCGTAACTGCATTTTTGATTTAAGTTTCTTTTCAAATTTAACTCTCTTTTCGATTAAAGAATTTCCTTGTTACAGCCCCTTTAAATTAATCTTGAATTTCCCTAGGCAAAATTGCTTAACCAATTTTCATAAATAGATCTAAGGCTATTCTATTGTATAAAGAGTGTAAATTTCTCTCACTTGATTCCAGATGATTTAGTTTCATTTAATATTTGAACTTGCATGCACTGATCTCAACTTTAAAAATAAACCTTTCCATAAAGGTTCTTTCAAAGATATTTACTTTAAATCAAAGAGATATACCTTTTAAAGTAAGCAAAGCATTATGAAGAATACGTTAACTGACAAATTATAATGGTAGCACGATCCTCTATGTTATATTGTTTTACTTTCAATCCTTATCTATTAATTTCGTCACAATTTTAATAACTATGTAAGATTTATAATCATATGAAGAAAGACTTCAAAGATTTAAGAAATTTCGTTCTATACTTCAAAAACATTTTTAAATTTCTATTTTGAGATAATTGAGCAGCATATCGTAAGCAAAAAAGGAAAAGCAAAGTTTAAAAATTGTAGAGAATTTCAACTTGATTAATCTCTAGCAATGCATTTTATGCGAAACTTAATCAAAGGCTTGAAATGCTTCGTTGAAAGTACGAGCCTTCTTAAGGATACACTATTCTCGAGATGCTAAGATGAGATTTAAGAAAGTTAGGATTCTATGAAGAAATTCATAGTGTCCTACTTAAAGTATCCCCATAAAATATGAAATGCCGTTCTCTTGACTTGAATCTTTAAAGCATTATATAAACTATATATACTTTTAAAACAAAGAAATCTTTTACACTGCACATTATTATCATGAATATCAATTAAAGCTTTTAAAGTGGCTCTCTGATAAAGTGCATTCGCAATTTCTTGTTAGTAGACATATTTTGAATAAGAAAAGTTTGCACGGCCCTCGCTGATATCGAAAAATCTGATAGTAAGACAAAATAAGAAACTTTCTCATCGAGGATCTTTCGTGCTTATTATGCTCTCTGATCACTATCTATATTAGGATTTGGAATAAGCCCGTTGAAAATAAAACCACGATTGACTTTCACTTAAGAAGCTGCTCATACATTTGAAACATGCAGAGGAGAAATAAGCCTTATCTTAATTCCTTTATCACTCTTCGAAAGACATTAAATTATTCGTAACTGCATTTTTGATTTAAGTTTCTTTTCATATTTAACTCTCTTTTCGATTAAAGAATTTCCTTGTTACAGCCCCTTTAAATTAATCTTGAATTTCCCTAGGCAAAATTGCTTAACCAATTTTCATAAATAGATCTAAGGCTATTCTATTGTATAAAGAGTGTAAATTTCTCTCACTTGATTCCAGATGATTTAGTTTCATTTAATATTTGAACTTGCATGCACTGATCTCAACTTTAAAAATAAACCTTTCCATAAAGGTTCTTTCAAAGATATTTACTTTAAATCAAAGAGATATACCTTTTAAAGTAAGCAAAGCATTATGAAGAATACGTTAACTGACAAATTATAATGGTAGCACGATCCTCTATGTTATATTGTTTTACTTTCAATCCTTATCTATTAATTTCGTCACAATTTTAATAACTATGTAAGATTTATAATCATATGAAGAAAGACTTCAAAGATTTAAGAAATTTCGTTCTATACTTTCAAAAACATTTTCAAATTTCTATTTTGAGATAATTGAGCAGCATATCGTCGGCAAAAAAGGAAAAGTAAAGTTTAAAAATTGTAGAGAATTTCAACTTGATTAATCTCTAGCAATGCATTTTATGCGAAACTTAATCAAAGGCTTAAAATGCTTCGATGAAAGTACGAGCCTTCTTAAGGATACACTATTCTCGAGATGCTAAGATGAGATTTAAGAAAGTTAGGATTCTATGAAGAAATGCATAGTGTCCTACTTAAAGTATCCCCATAAAATATGAAATGCCGTTCTCATGACTTGAATCTTTAAAGCATTATATAAACTATAAATACTTTTGAAACAAAAAGATCTTATACACTGCACATTATTATCATGAATATCAATTAAAGCTTTTAAAGTGGCTCTCTGATAAAGTGCATTCGCAATTTCTTGTTAGTAGACATATTTTGAATAAGAAAAGTTTGCACGGCCCTCGCTGATATCGAAAAATCTGATAGTAAGACAAAATAAGAAACTTTCTCATCGAGGATCTTTCGTGCTTATTATGCTCTCTGATCACTATCTATATTAGGATTTGGAATAAGCCCGTTGAAAATAAAACCACGATTGACTTTCACTTAAGAAGCTGCTCATACATTTGAAACATGCAGAGGAGAAATAAGCCTTATCTTAATTCCTTTATCACTCTTCGAAAGACATTAAATTATTCGTAACTGCATTTTTGATTTAAGTTTCTTTTCATATTTAACTCTCTTTTCGATTAAAGAATTTCCTTGTTACAGCCCCTTTAAATTAATCTTGAATTTCCCTAGGCAAAATTGCTTAACCAATTTTCATAAATAGATCTAAGGCTATTCTATTGTATAAAGAGTGTAAATTTCTCTCACTTGATTCCAGATGATTTAGTTTCATTTAATATTTGAACTTGCATGCACTGATCTCAACTTTAAAAATAAACCTTTCCATAAAGGTTCTTTCAAAGATATTTACTTTAAATCAAAGAGATATACCTTTTAAAGTAAGCAAAGCATTATGAAGAATACGTTAACTGACAAATTATAATGGTAGCACGATCCTCTATGTTATATTGTTTTACTTTCAATCCTTATCTATTAATTTCGTCACAATTTTAATAACTATGTAAGATTTATAATCATATGAAGAAAGACTTCAAAGATTTAAGAAATTTCGTTCTATACTTTCAAAAACATTTTCAAATTTCTATTTTGAGATAATTGAGCAGCATATCGTCGGCAAAAAAGGAAAAGTAAAGTTTAAAAATTGTAGAGAATTTCAACTTGATTAATCTCTAGCAATGCATTTTATGCGAAACTTAATCAAAGGCTTAAAATGCTTCGATGAAAGTACGAGCCTTCTTAAGGATACACTATTCTCGAGATGCTAAGATGAGATTTAAGAAAGTTAGGATTCTATGAAGAAATTCATAGTGTCCTACTTAAAGTATCCCCATAAAATATGAAATGCCGTTCTCATGACTTGAATCTTTAAAGCATTATATAAACTATAAATACTTTTGAAACAAAAAGATCTTATACACTGCACATTATTATCATGAATATCAATTAAAGCTTTTAAAGTGGCTCTCTGATAAAGTGCATTCGCAATTTCTTGTTAGTAGACATATTTTGAATAAGAAAAGTTTGCACGGCCCTCGCTGATATCGAAAAATCTGATAGTAAGACAAAATAAGAAACTTTCTCATCGAGGATCTTTCGTGCTTATTATGCTCTCTGATCACTATCTATATTAGGATTTGGAATAAGCCCGTTGAAAATAAAACCACGATTGACTTTCACTTAAGAAGCTGCTCATACATTTGAAACATGCAGAGGAGAAATAAGCCTTATCTTAATTCCTTTATCACTCTTCGAAAGACATTAAATTATTCGTAACTGCATTTTTGATTTAAGTTTCTTTTCAAATTTAACTCTCTTTTCGATTAAAGAATTTCCTTGTTACAGCCCCTTTAAATTAATCTTGAATTTCCCTAGGCAAAATTGCTTAACCAATTTTCATAAATAGATCTAAGGCTATTCTATTGTATAAAGAGTGTAAATTTCTCTCACTTGATTCCAGATGATTTAGTTTCATTTAATATTTGAACTTGCATGCACTGATCTCAACTTTAAAAATAAACCTTTCCATAAAGGTTCTTTCAAAGATATTTACTTTAAATCAAAGAGATATACCTTTTAAAGTAAGCAAAGCATTATGAAGAATACGTTAAACTGACAAATTATAATGGTAGCACGATCCTCTATGTTATATTGTTTTACTTTCAATCCTTATCTATTAATTTCGTCACAATTTTAATAACTATGTAAGATTTATAATCATATGAAGAAAGACTTCAAAGATTTAAGAAATTTCGTTCTATACTTCAAAAACATTTTTAAATTTCTATTTTGAGATAATTGAGCAGCATATCGTAAGCAAAAAAGGAAAAGCAAAGTTTAAAAATTGTAGAGAATTTCAACTTGATTAATCTCTAGCAATGCATTTTATGCGAAACTTAATCAAAGGCTTGAAATGCTTCGATGAAAGTACGAGCCTTCTTAAGGATACACTATTCTCGAGATGCTAAGATGAGATTTAAGAAAGTTAGGTTTCTATGAAGAAATGCATAGTGTCCTACTTAAAGTATCCCCATAAAATATGAAATGCCGTTCTCATGACTTGAATCTTTAAAGCATTATATAAACTATAAATACTTTTGAAACAAAAAGATCTTATACACTGCACATTATTATCATGAATATCAATTAAAGCTTTTAAAGTGGCTCTCTGATAAAGTGCATTCGCAATTTCTTGTTAGTAGACATATTTTGAATAAGAAAAGTTTGCACGGCCCTCGCTGATATCGAAAAATCTGATAGTAAGACAAGATAAGAAACTTTCTCATCGAGGATCTTTCGTGCTTATTATGCTCTCTGATCACTATCTATATTAGGATTTGGAAAAAGCCCGTTGAAAATAAAACCACGATTGACTTTCACTTAAGAAGCTGCTCATACATTTGAAACATGCAGAGGAGAAATAAGCCTTATCTTAATTCCTTTATCACTCTTCGAAAGACATTAAATTATTCGTAACTGCATTTTTGATTTAAGTTTCTTTTCAAATTTAACTCTCTTTTCGATTAAAGAATTTCCTTGTTACAGCCCCTTTAAATTAATCTTGAATTTCCCTAGGCAAAATTGCTTAACCAATTTTCATAAATAGATCTAAGGCTATTCTATTGTATAAAGAGTGTAAATTTCTCTCACTTGATTCCAGATGATTTAGTTTCATTTAATATTTGAACTTGCATGCACTGATCTCAACTTTAAAAATAAACCTTTCCATAAAGGTTCTTTCAAAGATATTTACTTTAAATCAAAGAGATATACCTTTTAAAGTAAGCAAAGCATTATGAAGAATACGTTTAAGCTGACAAATTATAATGGTAGCACGATCCTCTATGTTATATTGTTTTACTTTCAATCCTTATCTATTAATTTCGTCACAATTTTAATAACTATGTAAGATTTATAATCATATGAAGAAAGACTTCAAAGATTTAAGAAATTTCGTTCTATACTTTCAAAAACATTTTCAAATTTCTATTTTGAGATAATTGAGCAGCATATCGTCGGCAAAAAAGGAAAAGTAAAGTTTAAAAATTGTAGAGAATTTCAACTTGATTAATCTCTAGCAATGCATTTTATGCGAAACTTAATCAAAGGCTTAAAATGCTTCGATGAAAGTACGAGCCTTCTTAAGGATACACTATTCTCGAGATGCTAAGATGAGATTTAAGAAAGTTAGGATTCTATGAAGAAATGCATAGTGTCCTACTTAAAGTATCCCCATAAAATATGAAATGCCGTTCTCTTGACTTGAATCTTTAAAGCATTATATAAACTATAAATACTTTTGAAACAAAAAGATCTTATACACTGCACATTATTATCATGAATATCAATTAAAGCTTTTAAAGTGGCTCTCTGATAAAGTGCATTCGCAATTTCTTGTTAGTAGACATATTTTGAATAAGAAAAGTTTGCACGGCCCTCGCTGATATCGAAAAATCTGATAGAAAGACAAAATAAGAAACTTTCTCATCGAGGATCTTTCGTGCTTATTATGCTCTCTGATCACTATCTATATTAGGATTGGAAAAAGCCCGTTGAAAATAAAACCACGATTGACTTTCACTTAAGAAGCTGCTCATACATTTGAAACATGCAGAGGAGAAATAAGCCTTATCTTAATTCCTTTATCACTCTTCGAAAGACATTAAATTATTCGTAACTGCATTTTTGATTTAAGTTTCTTTTCAAATTTAACTCTCTTTTCGATTAAAGAATTTCCTTGTTACAGCCCCTTTAAATTAATCTTGAATTTCCCTAGGCAAAATTGCTTAACCAATTTTCATAAATAGATCTAAGGCTATTCTATTGTATAAAGAGTGTAAATTTCTCTCACTTGATTCCAGATGATTTAGTTTCATTTAATATTTGAACTTGCATGCACTGATCTCAACTTTAAAAATAAACCTTTCCATAAAGGTTCTTTCAAAGATATTTACTTTAAATCAAAGAGATATACCTTTTAAAGTAAGCAAAGCATTATGAAGAATACGTTAACTGACAAAATTATAATGGTAGCACGATCCTCTATGTTATATTGTTTTACTTTCAATCCTTATCTATTAATTTCGTCACAATTTTAATAACTATGTAAGATTTATAATCATATGAAGAAAGACTTCAAAGATTTAAGAAATTTCGTTCTATACTTTCAAAAACATTTTCAAATTTCTATTTTGAGATAATTGAGCAGCATATCGTCGGCAAAAAAGGAAAAGCAAAGTTTAAAAATTGTAGAGAATTTCAACTTGATTAATCTCTAGCAATGCATTTTATGCGAAACTTAATCAAAGGCTTGAAATGCTTCGATGAAAGTACGAGCCTTCTTAAGGATACACTATTCTCGAGATGCTAAGATGAGATTTAAGAAAGTTAGGTTTCTATGAAGAAAATTCATAGTGTCCTACTTAAAGTATCCCCATAAAATATGAAATGCCGTTCTCATGACTTGAATCTTTAAAGCATTATATAAACTATAAATACTTTTGAAACAAAAAGATCTTATACACTGCACATTATTATCATGAATATCAATTAAAGCTTTTAAAGTGGCTCTCTGATAAAGTGCATTCGCAATTTCTTGTTAGTAGACATATTTTGAATAAGAAAAGTTTGCACGGCCCTCGCTGATATCGAAAAATCTGATAGAAAGACAAGATAAGAAACTTTCTCATCGAGGATCTTTCGTGCTTATTATGCTCTCTGATCACTATCTATATTAGGATTGGAAAAAGCCCGTTGAAAATAAAACCACGATTGACTTTCACTTAAGAAGCTGCTCATACATTTGAAACATGCAGAGGAGAAATAAGCCTTATCTTAATTCCTTTATCACTCTTCGAAAGACATTAAATTATTCGTAACTGCATTTTTGATTTAAGTTTCTTTTTAAATTTAACTCTCTTTTCGATTAAAGAATTTCCTTGTTACAGCCCCTTTAAATTAATCTTGAATTTCCCTAGGCAAAATTGCTTAACCAATTTTCATAAATAGATTTAAGGCTATTCTTTTGTATAAAGAGTGTAAACTTCTCTCACTTGATTCCAGATGATTTAGTTTCATTTAATATTTGAACTTGTATGCACTGATCTCAACTTTAAAAATAAACCTTTCCATAAAGGTTCTTTCAAAGATATTTACTTTAAATCAAAGAGATATACCTTTTAAAGTTAGCAAAGCATTATGAAGAATACGTTAACATGACAAATTATAATGGTAGCACGATCCTCTATGTTATATTGTTTTACTTTCAATCCTTATCTATTAATTTCGTCACAATTTTAATAACTATGTAAGATTTATAATCATATGAAGAAAGACTTCAAAGATTTAAGAAATTTCGTTCTATACTTTCAAAAACATTTTCAAATTTCTATTTTGAGATAATTGAGCAGCATATCGTCGGCAAAAAAGGAAAAGTAAAGTTTAAAAATTGTAGAGAATTTCAACTTGATTAATCTCTAGCAATGCATTTTATGCGAAACTTAATCAAAGGCTTAAAATGCTTCGATGAAAGTACGAGCCTTCTTAAGGATACACTATTCTCGAGATGCTAAGATGAGATTTAAGAAAGTTAGGATTCTATGAAGAAATGCATAGTGTCCTACTTAAAGTATCCCCATAAAATATGAAATGCCGTTCTCTTGACTTGAATCTTTAAAGCATTATATAAACTATAAATACTTTTGAAACAAAAAGATCTTATACACTGCACATTATTATCATGAATATCAATTAAAGCTTTTAAAGTGGCTCTCTGATAAAGTGCATTCGCAATTTCTTGTTAGTAGACATATTTTGAATAAGAAAAGTTTGCACGGCCCTCGCTGATATCGAAAAATCTGATAGTAAGACAAGATAAGAAACTTTCTCATCGAGGATCTTTCGTGCTTATTATGCTCTCTGATCACTATCTATATTAGGATTGGAAAAAGCCCGTTGAAAATAAAACCACGATTGACTTTCACTTAAGAAGCTGCTCATACATTTGAAACATGCAGAGGAGAAATAAGCCTTATCTTAATTCCTTTATCACTCTTCGAAAGACATTAAATTATTCGTAACTGCATTTTTGATTTAAGTTTCTTTTCAAATTTAACTCTCTTTTCGATTAAAGAATTTCCTTGTTACAGCCCCTTTAAATTAATCTTGAATTTCCCTAGGCAAAATTGCTTAACCAATTAAAATAAATAGATCTAAGGCTATTCTATTGTATAAAGAGTGTAAATTTCTCTCAATTGATTCCAGATGATTTAGTTTCATTTAATATTTGAACTTGCATGCACTGATCTCAACTTTAAAAATAAACCTTTCCAAAAAGGTTCTTTCAAAGATATTTCGTAAATCAAAGAGATATACCTTTTAAACTAAGCAAGCATTATGAAGAATACGTTAACTGACAATATAATGGTAACACGATCCTCTATGCTATATTGTTTTACTTTCAATCCATATCTATTAATTTCGCCACAAATTTAATAACTAAGTAAGATTTAAAATCATATGAAGAAAGACTTCAAAGATTTAAGAAATTCGTTCTATACTTCAAAAACATTTTCAAATTTCTATTTTGAGATAATTGAGCAGCATATCGTAAGCAAAAAAGGAAAAGCAAAGTTTAAAAATTGTAAAGAATTTCAACTTGATTAATCTCTAGCAATGCATTTTATGCGAAACTTAATCAAAGGCTTGAAATGCTTCGTTGAAAGTACGAGCCTTCTTAAGGATACACTATTCTCGAGATGCTAAGATGAGATTTAAGAAAGTTAGGATTCTATGAAAAAATTCATAGTGTCCTACTTAAAGTATCCCCATAAAATATGAAATGCCGTTCTCATGACTTGAATCTTTAAAGCATTATATAAACTATAAATACTTTTAAAACAAAAAGATCTTATACACTGCACATTAATATCATGAATATCAATTAAAGCTAAGTGGCTCTCTGATAAAGTGCATTCGCAATTTCTTGTTAGTAGACATATTTTGAATAAGAAAAGTTTGCACGGCCCTCGCTGATATCGAAAAATCTGATAGTAAGACAAAATAAGAAACTTTCTCATCGAGGATCTTTCGTGCTTATTATGCTCTCTGATCACTATCTATATTAGGATTTGGAAAAAGCCCGTTGAAAATAAAACCACGATTGACTTTCACTTAAGAAGCTGCTCATACATTTGAAACATGCAGAAGAGAAATAGCCTTATCTTAATTCCTTTATCACTCTTCGAAAAACATTAAATTATTCGTAACTGCATTTTTGATTTAAGTTTCTTTTCAAATTTAACTCTCTTTTCGATTAAAGAATTTCCTTGTTACAGCCCCTTTAAATTAATCTTGAATTTCCCTAGGCAAAATTACTTAACCAATTTCATAAATAGATCTAAGGCTATTCTAATGTATAAAGAGTGTAAATTTCTCTCACTTGATTCCAGATGATTTAGTTTCATTTAATATTTGAACTTGCATGCACTGATCTCAACTTTAAAAATAAAACTTTCCATAAAGGATCTTTCAAAAATTTTACATAAATCAAAGAGATATACCTTTTAAACCAAGCAAAGCATTTTGAAAGATACGTTAACTGAAAATAATAATGGTAGCACGATCCTCTAAGTAATTGTTTTACTTTCAATCCTTATCTATTAATTTCGTCACAATTTTAATAACTATGTAAGATTTATAATCATATGAAGAAAGACTTCAAAGATTTAAGAAATTTCGTTCTATACTTCAAAAACATTTTCAAATTTCTATTTTGAGATAATTGAGCAGCATATCGTAAGCAAAAAAGGAAAAGCAAAGTTTAAAAATTGTAGAGAATTTCAACTTGATTAATCTCTAGCAATGCATTTTATGCGAAACTTAATCAAAGGCTTAAAATGCTTCGATGAAAGTACGAGCCTTCTTAAGGATACACTATTCTCGAGATGCTAAGATGAGATTTAAGAAAGTTAGGATTCTATGAAAAAATGCATAGTGTCCTACTTAAAGTATCCCCAAATATGAAATGCCGTTCTCATGACTTGAATCTTTAAAGCATTATATAAACTATAAATACTTTTGAAACAAAAAGATCTTATACACTGCACATTATTATCATGAATATCAATTAAAGCTTTTAAAGTGGCTCTCTGATAAAGTGCATTCGCATTTCTTGTTAGTAGACATATTTTGAATAAGAAAAGTTTGCACGGCCCTCGCTGATATCGAAAAATCTGATAGAAAGACAAAATAAGAAACTTTCTCATCGAGGATCTTTCGTGCTTATTATGCTCTCTGATCACTATCTATATTAGGATTGGAAAAAGCCCGTTGAAAATAAAACCACGATTGACTTTCACTTAAGAAGCTGCTCATACATTTGAAACATGCAGAGGAGAAATAAGCCTTATCTTAATTCCTTTATCACTCTTCGAAAAACATTAAATTATTCGTAACTGCATTTTTGATTTAAGTTTCTTTTCAAATTTAACTCTCTTTTCGATTAAAGAATTTCCTTGTTACAGCCCCTTTAAATTAATCTTGAATTTCCCTAGGCAAAATTGCTTAACCAATTTTCATAAATAGATCTAAGGCTATTCTATTGTATAAAGAGTGTAAACTTCTCTCACTTGATTCCAGATGATTTAGTTTCATTTAATATTTGAACTTGCATGCACTGATCTCAACTTTAAAAATAAACCTTTCCATAAAGGTTCTTTCAAAGATATTTACTTTAAATCAAAGAGATATACCTTTTAAAGTAAGCAAAGCATTATGAAGAAATACACTAACAACAAATTATAATGATAGCACGATCCTCTATGTTATATTGTTTTACTTTCAATCCTTATCTATTAATTTCGTCACAATTTTAATAACTATGTAAGATTTATAATCATATGAAGAAAGACTTCAAAGATTTAAGAAATTTCGTTCTATACTTCAAAAACATTTTCAAATTTCTATTTTGAGATAATTGAGCAGCATATCGTAAGCAAAAAAGGAAAAGCAAAGTTTAAAAATTGTAGAGAATTTCAACTTGATTAATCTCTAGCAATGCATTTTATGCGAAACTTAATCAAAGGCTTAAAATGCTTCGATGAAAGTACGAGCCTTCTTAAGGATACACTATTCTCGAGATGCTAAGATGAGATTTAAGAAAGTTAGGATTCTATGAAAAAATGCATAGTGTCCTACTTAAAGTATCCCCATAAATATGAAATGCCGTTCTCATGACTTGAATCTTTAAAGCATTATATAAACTATAAATACTTTTGAAACAAAAAGATCTTATACACTGCACATTATACATGAATATCAATTAAAGCTTTTAAAGTGGCTCTCTGATAAGTGCATTCGCAATTTCTTGTTAGTAGACATATTTTGAATAAGAAAAGTTTGCACGGCCCTCGCTGATATCGAAAAATCTGATAGAAAGACAAAATAAGAAACTTTCTCATCGAGGATCTTTCGTGCTTATTATGCTCTCTGATCACTATCTATATTAGGATTGGAAAAAGCCCGTTGAAAATAAAACCACGATTGACTTTCACTTAAGAAGCTGCTCATACATTTGAAACATGCAGAGGAGAAATAAGCCTTATCTTAATTCCTTTATCACTCTTCGAAAGACATTAAATTATTCGTAACTGCATTATTGATTTAAGTTTCTTTTCAAATTTAACTCTCTTTTCGATTAAAGAATTTCCTTGTTACAGCCCCTTTAAATTAATCTTGAATTTCCCTAGGCAAAATTGCTTAACCAATTTTCATAAATAGATTTAAGGCTATTCTTTTGTATAAAGAGTGTAAACTTCTCTCACTTGATTCCAGATGATTTAGTTTCATTTAATATTTGAACTTGTATGCACTGATCTCAACTTTAAAAATAAACCTTTCCATAAAGGTTCTTTCAAAGATATTTACTTAAACAAAGAGAATACCTTTTAAAGTAAGCAAAGCATTATGAAGAATACGAAAACTGACAAATTATAATGGTAGCACGATCCTCTATGTTATATTGTTTTACTTTCAATCCTTATCTATTAATTTCGTCACAATTTTAATAACTATGTAAGATTTATAATCATATGAAGAAAGACTTCAAAGATTTAAGAAATTTCGTTCTATACTTCAAAAACATTTTCAAATTTCTATTTTGAGATAATTGAGCAGCATATCGTAAGCAAAAAAGGAAAAGCAAAGTTTAAAAATTGTAGAGAATTTCAACTTGATTAATCTCTAGCAATGCATTTTATGCGAAACTTAATCAAAGGCTTAAAATGCTTCGATGAAAGTACGAGCCTTCTTAAGGATACACTATTCTCGAGATGCTAAGATGAGATTTAAGAAAGTTAGGATTCTATGAAGAAATGCATAGTGTCCTACTTAAAGTATCCCCATAAAATATGAAATGCCGTTCTCTTGACTTGAATCTTTAAAGCATTATATAAACTATATATACTTTTAAAACAAAGAAATCTTTTACACTGCACATTATTATCATGAATATCAATTAAAGCTTTTAAAGTGGCTCTCTGATAAAAGTGCATTCGCAATTTCTTGTTAGTAGACATATTTTGAATAAGAAAAGTTTGCACGGCCCTCGCTGATATCGAAAAATCTGATAGAAAGACAAGATAAGAAACTTTCTCATCGAGGATCTTTCGTGCTTATTATGCTCTCTGATCACTATCTATATTAGGATTGGAAAAAGCCCGTTGAAAATAAAACCACGATTGACTTTCACTTAAGAAGCTGCTCATACATTTGAAACATGCAGAGGAGAAATAAGCCTTATCTTAATTCCTTTATCACTCTTCGAAAGACATTAAATTATTCGTAACTGCATTTTTGATTTAAGTTTCTTTTCATATTTAACTCTCTTTTCGATTAAAGAATTTCCTTGTTACAGCCCCTTTAAATTAATCTTGAATTTCCCTAGGCAAAATTGCTTAACCAATTTTCATAAATAGATCTAAGGCTATTCTATTGTATAAAGAGTGTAAATTTCTCTCACTTGATTCCAGATGATTTAGTTTCATTTAATATTTTGAACTTTTATGCACTGTCCTCAACTTCAAAAAATTAAACTTTCCATAAAGGATTTTTTAAAGACTTTTCGTATATTAAAGAGATATTCCTTTCCTTGTATACTTAGTAAAGCATTATAAAGAATACGTTAACTGACAAATAATAATGGCAAAATGATCCTGTATCTTTGACTGTTTTACTTTCAATTCTTATCTATTAATTTCGCCACAATACTAACAACTATGTTAGATTAAACAATTATATGAAAAAGACTCAAAGATTTAAGAAATTTCGTTCTATACTTTCAAAAACATTTTCAAATTTCTATTTTGAGATAATTGAGCAGCATATCGTCGGCAAAAAAGGAAAAGTAAAGTTTAAAAATTGTAGAGAATTTCAACTTGATTAATCTCTAGCAATGCATTTTATGCGAAACTTAATCAAAGGCTTAAAATGCTTCGATGAAAGTACGAGCCTTCTTAAGGATACACTATTCTCGAGATGCTAAGATGAGATTTAAGAAAGTTAGGATTCTATGAAGAAATGCATAGTGTCCTACTTAAAGTATCCCCATAAAAATATGAAATGCCGTTCTCTTGACTTGAATCTTTAAAGCATTATATAAACTATAAATACTTTTGAAACAAAAAGATCTTATACACTGCACATTAATATCATGAATATCAATTAAAGCTTTTAAAGTGGCTCTCTGATAAAGTGCATTCGCAATTTCTTGTTAGTAGACATATTTTGAATAAGAAAAGTTTGCACGGCCCTCGCTGATATCGAAAAATCTGATAGAAAGACAAGATAAGAAACTTTCTCATCGAGGATCTTTCGTGCTTATTATGCTCTCTGATCACTATCTATATTAGGATTGGAAAAAGCCCGTTGAAAATAAAACCACGATTGACTTTCACTTAAGAAGCTGCTCATACATTTGAAACATGCAGAGGAGAAATAAGCCTTATCTTATTTCCTTTATCACTCTTCGAAAGACATTAAATTATTCGTAACTGCATTTTTTATTTAAGTTTCTTTTCAAATTTAACTCTCTTTTCGATTAAAGAATTTCCTTGTTACAGCCCCTTTAAATTAATCTTGAATTTCCCTAGGCAAAATTGCTTAACCAATTTTCATAAATAGATCTAAGGCTATTCTATTGTATAAAGAGTGTAAATTTCTCTCACTTGATTCCAGATGATTTAGTTTCATTTAATATTTGAACTTGCATGCACTGATCTCAACTTTAAAAATAAACCTTTCCATAAAGGTTCTTTCAAAGATATTTACTTTAAATCAAAGAGATATACCTTTTAAAGTAAGCAAAGCATTATGAAGAATACGTTAACTGACAATATAATGGTAGCACGATCCTCTATGTTATATTGTTTTACTTTCAATCCTTATCTATTAATTTCGTCACAATTTTAATAACTATGTAAGATTTATAATCATATGAAGAAAGACTTCAAAGATTTAAGAAATTTCGTTCTATACTTCAAAAACATTTTTAAATTTCTATTTTGAGATAATTGAGCAGCATATCGTAAGCAAAAAAGGAAAAGCAAAGTTTAAAAATTGTAGAGAATTTCAACTTGATTAATCTCTAGCAATGCATTTTATGCGAAACTTAATCAAAGGCTTGAAATGCTTCGTTGAAAGTACGAGCCTTCTTAAGGATACACTATTCTCGAGATGCTAAGATGAGATTTAAGAAAGTTAGGTTTCTATGAAAAAATTCATAGTGTCCTACTTAAAGTATCCCCATAAAATATGAAATGCCGTTCTCATGACTTGAATCTTTAAAGCATTATATAAACTATAAATACTTTTGAAACAAAAAGATCTTATACACTGCACATTATTATCATGAATATCAATTAAAGCTTTTAAAGTGGCACTCTGATAAAGTGCATTCGCAATTTCTTGTTAGTAGACATATTTTGAATAAGAAAAGTTTGCACGGCCCTCGCTGATATCGAAAAATCTGATAGAAAGACAAGATAAGAAACTTTCTCATCGAGGATCTTTCGTGCTTATTATGCTCTCTGATCACTATCTATATTAGGATTGGAAAAAGCCCGTTGAAAATAAAACCACGATTGACTTTCACTTAAGAAGCTGCTCATACATTTGAAACATGCAGAGGAAAATAAGCCTTATCTTAATTCCTTTATCACTCTTCGAATAACATTAAATTATTCGTAACTGCATTTTTGATTTAAGTTTCTTTTCAAATTTAACTCTCTTTTCGATTAAAGAATTTCCTTGTTACAGCCCCTTTTAATTAATCTTGAATTTCCATAGGTAGGCAAAATTACTTAACCAATTTCATAAATAGATCTAAGTCTATTCTAATGCATAAAGAGTGTACATTTCTCTCACTTGATTCTAGATGATTTAGTTTCATTTAATATTTTGAGCTTTTATGCACTGATCTCTACTTTAAAAAATAATTAAACTTTTCATAAAGGATCTTTCAAAGATTTTTACTTTAAATCAAAGAGATATACCTTTTAAAGTAAGCAAAGCATTATGAAGAATACGTAACTGAAACAAATTATAATGGTAGCACGATCCTCTATGTTATATTGTTTTACTTTCAATCCTTATCTATTAATTTCGTCACAATTTTAATAACTATGTAAGATTTATAATCATATGAAGAAAGACTTCAAAGATTTAAGAAATTTCGTTCTATACTTCAAAAACATTTTTAAATTTCTATTTTGAGATAATTGAGCAGCATATCGTAAGCAAAAAAGGAAAAGCAAAGTTTAAAAATTGTAGAGAATTTCAACTGATTGATCTCTAGCAATGCATTTTATGCGAAACTTAATCAAAGGCTTGAAATGCTTCGTTGAAAGTACGAGCCTTCTTAAGGATACACTATTCTCGAGATGCTAAGATGAGATTTAAGAAAGTTAGGTTTCTATGAAAAAATTCATAGTGTCCTACTTAAAGTATCCCCATAAAATATGAAATGCCGTTCTCATGACTTGAATCTTTAAAGCATTATATAAACTATAAATACTTTTGAAACAAAAAGATCTTATACACTGCACATTATTATCATGAATATCAATTAAAGCTTTTTAAAGTGGCTCTCTGATAAAGTGCATTCGCAATTTCTTGTTAGTAGACATATTTTGAATAAGAAAAGTTTGCACGGCCCTCGCTGATATCGAAAAATCTGATAGTAAGACAAAATAAGAAACTTTCTCATCGAGGATCTTTCGTGCTTATTATGCTCTCTGATCACTATCTATATTAGGATTTGGAATAAGCCCGTTGAAAATAAAACCACGATTGACTTTCACTTAAGAAGCTGCTCATACATTTGAAACATGCAGAGGAGAAATAAGCCTTATCTTAATTCCTTTATCACTCTTCGAAAGACATTAAATTATTCGTAACTGCATTTTTGATTTAAGTTTCTTTTTAAATTTAACTCTCTTTTCGATTAAAGAATTTCCTTGTTACAGCCCCTTTAAATTAATCTTGAATTTCCCTAGGCTAAATTGCTTAACCAATTTTCATAAATAGATCTAAGGCTATTCTATTGTATAAAGAGTGTAAATTTCTCTCACTTGATTCCAGATGATTTAGTTTCATTTAATATTTTGAGCTTTTATGCACTGATCTCTACTTTAAAAAATAATTAAACTTTCCATAAAGGATCTTTCAAAGATTTTTCATATATTAAGAGATGCACCTTTCCTTTTATACTTAGCAACGCATTTTGAAGGATACGTTAACTGACAAATTATAATGGCAACACGATCCTGTATGTTTTTTTGTTTTACTTTCAATCCTAATCTATTAATTTTTTCGCCACAATATTAATAACTATGTATGATTAAGTTATATGAAGAAAGACTTTGTCAAAGATTTAAGAAATTTCGTTCTATACTTTCAAAAACATTTTCAAATTTCTATTTTGAGATAATTGAGCAGCATATCGTCGGCAAAAAAGGAAAAGTAAAGTTTAAAAATTGTAGAGAATTTCAACTTGATTAATCTCTAGCAATGCATTTTATGCGAAACTTAATCAAAGGCTTAAAATGCTTCGATGAAAGTACGAGCCTTCTTAAGGATACACTATTCTCGAGATGCTAAGATGAGATTTAAGAAAGTTAGGATTCTATGAAGAAATTCATAGTGTACTACTTAAAGTATCCCCATAAAATATGAAATGCCATTCTCTTGACTTGAATCTTTAAAGCATTATATAAACTCTATATACTTTTGAAACAGAAAGATCTTTCTTATACACTGCTCATTATTATCATCAATATCAATTAAAGCTTTTAAAGTGGCTCTCTGATAAAGTGCATTGGCAATATCTTGTAAGAAGAAATATTTTGGAAAAGAAAAGTTTGCACGGCCCTCGTTGAGATCGAAACATCTGATAGTAAGACAAGATTAAAAACTTTCTCATCCAGGATCCTTCGCGCTTATTATCTCTCT
>ARYC01019847.1:0-15687 GCA_000711775.1 Oxytricha trifallax
TCAAAGATTTAAGAAATTTCGTTCTATACTTTCAAAAACATTTTCAAATTTCTATTTTGAGATAATTGAGCAGCATATCGTCGGCAAAAAAGGAAAAGTAAAGTTTAAAAATTGTAGAGAATTTCAACTTGATTAATCTCTAGCAATGCATTTTATGCGAAACTTAATCAAAGGCTTAAAATGCTTCGATGAAAGTACGAGCCTTCTTAAGGATACACTATTCTCGAGATGCTAAGATGAGATTTAAGAAAGTTAGGATTCTATGAAGAAATGCATAGTGTCCTACTTAAAGTATCCCCATAAAATATGAAATGCCGTTCTCATGACTTGAATCTTTAAAGCATTATATAAACTATAAATACTTTTGAAACAAAAAGATCTTATACACTGCACATTATTATCATGAATATCAATTAAAGCTTTTAAAGTGGCACTCTGATAAAGTGCATTCGCAATTTCTTGTTAGTAGACATATTTTGAATAAGAAAAGTTTGCACGGCCCTCGCTGATATCGAAAAATCTGATAGAAAGACAAGATAAGAAACTTTCTCATCGAGGATCTTTCGTGCTTATTATGCTCTCTGATCACTATCTATATTAGGATTGGAAAAAGCCCGTTGAAAATAAAACCACGATTGACTTTCACTTAAGAAGCTGCTCATACATTTGAAACATGCAGAGGAGAAATAAGCCTTATCTTAATTCCTTTATCACTCTTCGAAAGACATTAAATTATTCGTAACTGCATTATTGATTTAAGTTTCTTTTATAATTTAACTCTCTTTTCGATTAAAGAATTTCCTTGTTACAGCCCCTTTAAATTAATCTTGAATTTCCCTAGGCAAAATTGCTTAACCAATTTTCATAAATAGATTTAAGGCTATTCTTTTGTATAAAGAGTGTAAACTTCTCTCACTTGATTCCAGATGATTTAGTTTCATTTAATATTTGAACTTGTATGCACTGATCTCAACTTTAAAAATAAACCTTTCCATAAAGGTTCTTTCAAAGATATTTACTTTAAATCAAAGAGATATACCTTTTAAAGTAAGCAAAGCATTATGAAGAATACGTTAACTGACAAATTATAATGACGTCTAGCACGATCCTCTATGTTATATTGTTTTACTTTCAATCCTTATCTATTAATTTCGTCACAATTTTAATAACTATGTAAGATTTATAATCATATGAAGAAAGACTTCAAAGATTTAAGAAATTTCGTTCTATACTTCAAAAACATTTTCAAATTTCTATTTTGAGATAATTGAGCAGCATATCGTCGGCAAAAAAGGAAAAGTAAAGTTTAAAAATTGTAGAGAATTTCAACTTGATTAATCTCTAGCAATGCATTTTATGCGAAACTTAATCAAAGGCTTAAAATGCTTCGATGAAAGTACGAGCCTTCTTAAGGATACACTATTCTCGAGATGCTAAGATGAGATTTAAGAAAGTTAGGATTCTATGAAGAAATGCATAGTGTCCTACTTAAAGTATCCCCATAAAATATGAAATGCCGTTCTCTTGACTTGAATCTTTAAAGCATTATATAAACTATAAATACTTTTGAAACAAAAAGATCTTATACACTGCACATTAATATCATGAATATCAATTAAAGCTTTTAAAGTGGCTCTCTGATAAAGTGCATTCGCAATTTCTTGTTAGTAGACATATTTTGAATAAGAAAAGTTTGCACGGCCCTCGCTGATATCGAAAAATCTGATAGTAAGACAAAATAAGAAACTTTCTCATCGAGGATCTTTCGTGCTTATTATGCTCTCTGATCACTATCTATATTAGGATTTGGAAAAAGCCCGTTGAAAATAAAACCACGATTGACTTTCACTTAAGAAGCTGCTCATACATTTGAAACATGCAGAGGAGAAATAAGCCTTATCTTAATTCCTTTATCACTCTTCGAAAGACATTAAATTATTCGTAACTGCAT
Organism: Oxytricha trifallax; assembly: GCA_000711775.1. Taxonomy (NCBI): domain Eukaryota; phylum Ciliophora; class Spirotrichea; order Sporadotrichida; family Oxytrichidae; genus Oxytricha; species Oxytricha trifallax. The sequence goes on from ARYC01019847.1 coordinate 1,952, forward strand.
TTTTGATTTAAGTTTCTTTTTATATTTAACTCTCTTTTCGATTAAAGAATTTCCTTGTTACAGCCCCTTTAAATTAATCTTGAATTTCCCTAGGCTAAATTGCTTAACCAATTTTCATAAATAGATCTAAGGCTATTCTATTGTATAAAGAGTGTAAATTTCTCTCACTTGATTCCAGATGATTTAGTTTCATTTAATATTTGAACTTGCATGCACTGATCTCAACTTTAAAAATAAACCTTTCCATAAAGGTTCTTTCAAAGATATTTACTTTAAATCAAAGAGATATACCTTTTAAAGTAAGCAAAGCATTATGAAGAATACGTTAACTGACAAATTATAATGGTAGCACGATCCTCTATGTTATATTGTTTTACTTTCAATCCTTATCTATTAATTTCGTCACAATTTTAATAACTATGTAAGATTTATAATCATATGAAGAAAGACTTCAAAGATTTAAGAAATTTCGTTCTATACTTTCAAAAACATTTTCAAATTTCTATTTTGAGATAATTGAGCAGCATATCGTCGGCAAAAAAGGAAAAGTAAAGTTTAAAAATTGTAGAGAATTTCAACTTGATTAATCTCTAGCAATGCATTTTATGCGAAACTTAATCAAAGGCTTAAAATGCTTCGATGAAAGTACGAGCCTTCTTAAGGATACACTATTCTCGAGATGCTAAGATGAGATTTAAGAAAGTTAGGATTCTATGAAGAAATGCATAGTGTCCTACTTAAAGTATCCCCATAAAATATGAAATGCCGTTCTCTTGACTTGAATCTTTAAAGCATTATATAAACTATAAATACTTTTAAAACAAAAAAATCTTATACACTGCACATTATTATCATGAATATCAATTAAAGCTTTTAAAGTGGCTCTCTGATAAAGTGCATTCGCAATTTCTTGTTAGTAGACATATTTTGAATAAGAAAAGTTTGCACGGCCCTCGCTGATATCGAAAAATCTGATAGAAAGACAAGATAAGAAACTTTCTCATCGAGGATCTTTCGTGCTTATTATGCTCTCTGATCACTATCTATATTAGGATTGGAAAAAGCCCGTTGAAAATAAAACCACGATTGACTTTCACTTAAGAAGCTGCTCATACATTTGAAACATGCAGAGGAGAAATAAGCCTTATCTTAATTCCTTTATCACTCTTCGAAAGACATTAAATTATTCGTAACTGCATTTTTGATTTAAGTTTCTTTTCATATTTAACTCTCTTTTCGATTAAAGAATTTCCTTGTTACAGCCCCTTTAAATTAATCTTGAATTTCCCTAGGCAAAATTGCTTAACCAATTTTCATAAATAGATCTAAGGCTATTCTATTGTATAAAGAGTGTAAATTTCTCTCACTTGATTCCAGATGATTTAGTTTCATTTAATATTTGAACTTGCATGCACTGATCTCAACTTTAAAAATAAACCTTTCCATAAAGGTTCTTTCAAAGATATTTACTTTAAATCAAAGAGATATACCTTTTAAAGTAAGCAAAGCATTATGAAGAATACGTTAACTGACAAATTATAATGGTAGCACGATCCTCTATGTTATATTGTTTTACTTTCAATCCTTATCTATTAATTTCGTCACAATTTTAATAACTATGTAAGATTTATAATCATATGAAGAAAGACTTCAAAGATTTAAGAAATTTCGTTCTATACTTTCAAAAACATTTTCAAATTTCTATTTTGAGATAATTGAGCAGCATATCGTCGGCAAAAAAGGAAAAGTAAAGTTTAAAAATTGTAGAGAATTTCAACTTGATTAATCTCTAGCAATGCATTTTATGCGAAACTTAATCAAAGGCTTAAAATGCTTCGATGAAAGTACGAGCCTTCTTAAGGATACACTATTCTCGAGATGCTAAGATGAGATTTAAGAAAGTTAGGATTCTATGAAAAAATTCATAGTGTCCTACTTAAAGTATCCCCATAAAATATGAAATGCCGTTCTCTTGACTTGAATCTTTAAAGCATTATATAAACTATAAATACTTTTGAAACAAAAAGATCTTATACACTGCACATTATTATCATGAATATCAATTAAAGCTTTTAAAGTGGCTCTCTGATAAAGTGCATTCGCAATTTCTTGTTAGTAGACATATTTTGAATAAGAAAAGTTTGCACGGCCCTCGCTGATATCGAAAAATCTGATAGTAAGACAAGATAAGAAACTTTCTCATCGAGGATCTTTCGTGCTTATTATGCTCTCTGATCACTATCTATATTAGGATTTGGAAAAAGCCCGTTGAAAATAAAACCACGATTGACTTTCACTTAAGAAGCTGCTCATACATTTGAAACATGCAGAGGAGAAATAAGCCTTATCTTAATTCCTTTATCACTCTTCGAAAGACATTAAATTATTCGTAACTGCATTTTTGATTTAAGTTTCTTTTCAAATTTAACTCTCTTTTCGATTAAAGAATTTCCTTGTTACAGCCCCTTTAAATTAATCTTGAATTTCCCTAGGCAAAATTGCTTAACCAATTTTCATAAATAGATCTAAGGCTATTCTATTGTATAAAGAGTGTAAATTTCTCTCACTTGATTCCAGATGATTTAGTTTCATTTAATATTTGAACTTGCATGCACTGATCTCAACTTTAAAAATAAACCTTTCCATAAAGGTTCTTTCAAAGATATTTACTTTAAATCAAAGAGATATACCTTTTAAAGTAAGCAAAGCATTATGAAGAATACGTTAACTGACAAATTATAATGTAGCACGATCCTCTATGTTATATTGTTTTACTTTCAATCCTTATCTATTAATTTCGTCACAATTTTAATAACTATGTAAGATTTATAATCATATGAAGAAAGACTTCAAAGATTTAAGAAATTTCGTTCTATACTTCAAAAACATTTTTAAATTTCTATTTTGAGATAATTGAGCAGCATATCGTAAGCAAAAAAGGAAAAGCAAAGTTTAAAAATTGTAGAGAATTTCAACTTGATTAATCTCTAGCAATGCATTTTATGCGAAACTTAATCAAAGGCTTGAAATGCTTCGTTGAAAGTACGAGCCTTCTTAAGGATACACTATTCTCGAGATGCTAAGATGAGATTTAAGAAAGTTAGGTTTCTATGAAAAAATTCATAGTGTCCTACTTAAAGTATCCCCATAAAATATGAAATGCCGTTCTCATGACTTGAATCTTTAAAGCATTATATAAACTATAAATACTTTTGAAACAAAAAGATCTTATACACTGCACATTATTATCATGAATATCAATTAAAGCTTTTAAAGTGGCTCTCTGATAAAGTGCATTCGCAATTTCTTGTTAGTAGACATATTTTGAATAAGAAAAGTTTGCACGGCCCTCGCTGATATCGAAAAATCTGATAGAAAGACAAGATAAGAAACTTTCTCATCGAGGATCTTTCGTGCTTATTATGCTCTCTGATCACTATCTATATTAGGATTGGAAAAAGCCCGTTGAAAATAAAACCACGATTGACTTTCACTTAAGAAGCTGCTCATACATTTGAAACATGCAGAGGAGAAATAAGCCTTATCTTAATTCCTTTATCACTCTTCGAAAGACATTAAATTATTCGTAACTGCATTTTTGATTTAAGTTTCTTTTTAAATTTAACTCTCTTTTCGATTAAAGAATTTCCTTGTTACAGCCCCTTTAAATTAATCTTGAATTTCCCTAGGCTAAATTGCTTAACCAATTTTCATAAATAGATCTAAGGCTATTCTATTGTATAAAGAGTGTAAATTTCTCTCACTTGATTCCAGATGATTTAGTTTCATTTAATATTTGAACTTGCATGCACTGATCTCAACTTTAAAAATAAACCTTTCCATAAAGGTTCTTTCAAAGATATTTACTTTAAATCAAAGAGATATACCTTTTAAAGTAAGCAAAGCATTATGAAGAATACGTTAAACTGACAAATTATAATGGTAGCACGATCCTCTATGTTATATTGTTTTACTTTCAATCCTTATCTATTAATTTCGTCACAATTTTAATAACTATGTAAGATTTATAATCATATGAAGAAAGACTTCAAAGATTTAAGAAATTTCGTTCTATACTTTCAAAAACATTTTCAAATTTCTATTTTGAGATAATTGAGCAGCATATCGTCGGCAAAAAAGGAAAAGTAAAGTTTAAAAATTGTAGAGAATTTCAACTTGATTAATCTCTAGCAATGCATTTTATGCGAAACTTAATCAAAGGCTTAAAATGCTTCGATGAAAGTACGAGCCTTCTTAAGGATACACTATTCTCGAGATGCTAAGATGAGATTTAAGAAAGTTAGGATTCTATGAAGAAATGCATAGTGTCCTACTTAAAGTATCTCCATAAAATATGAAATGCCGTTCTCTTGACTTGAATCTTTAAAGCATTATATAAACTATATATACTTTTAAAACAAAAAGATCTTATACACTGCACATTATTATCATGAATATCAATTAAAGCTTTTAAAGTGGCTCTCTGATAAAGTGCATTCGCAATTTCTTGTTAGTAGACATATTTTGAATAAGAAAAGTTTGCACGGCCCTCGCTGATATCGAAAAATCTGATAGAAAGACAAGATAAGAAACTTTCTCATCGAGGATCTTTCGTGCTTATTATGCTCTCTGATCACTATCTATATTAGGATTGGAAAAAGCCCGTTGAAAATAAAACCACGATTGACTTTCACTTAAGAAGCTGCTCATACATTTGAAACATGCAGAGGAGAAATAAGCCTTATCTTAATTCCTTTATCACTCTTCGAAAGACATTAAATTATTCGTAACTGCATTTTTGATTTAAGTTTCTTTTCATATTTAACTCTCTTTTCGATTAAAGAATTTCCTTGTTACAGCCCCTTTAAATTAATCTTGAATTTCCCTAGGCAAAATTGCTTAACCAATTTTCATAAATAGATCTAAGGCTATTCTATTGTATAAAGAGTGTAAATTTCTCTCACTTGATTCCAGATGATTTAGTTTCATTTAATATTTGAACTTGCATGCACTGATCTCAACTTTAAAAATAAACCTTTCCATAAAGGTTCTTTCAAAGATATTTACTTTAAATCAAAGAGATATACCTTTTAAAGTAAGCAAAGCATTATGAAGAATACGTTAACTGGACAAATTATAATGGTAGCACGATCCTCTATGTTATATTGTTTTACTTTCAATCCTTATCTATTAATTTCGTCACAATTTTAATAACTATGTAAGATTTATAATCATATGAAGAAAGACTTCAAAGATTTAAGAAATTTCGTTCTATACTTTCAAAAACATTTTCAAATTTCTATTTTGAGATAATTGAGCAGCATATCGTCGGCAAAAAAGGAAAAGTAAAGTTTAAAAATTGTAGAGAATTTCAACTTGATTAATCTCTAGCAATGCATTTTATGCGAAACTTAATCAAAGGCTTAAAATGCTTCGATGAAAGTACGAGCCTTCTTAAGGATACACTATTCTCGAGATGCTAAGATGAGATTTAAGAAAGTTAGGATTCTATGAAGAAATGCATAGTGTCCTACTTAAAGTATCCCCATAAAATATGAAATGCCGTTCTCATGACTTGAATCTTTAAAGCATTATATAAACTATAAATACTTTTGAAACAAAAAGATCTTATACACTGCACATTATTATCATGAATATCAATTAAAGCTTTTAAAGTGGCTCTCTGATAAAGTGCATTCGCAATTTCTTGTTAGTAGACATATTTTGAATAAGAAAAGTTTGCACGGCCCTCGCTGATATCGAAAAATCTGATAGTAAGACAAAATAAGAAACTTTCTCATCGAGGATCTTTCGTGCTTATTATGCTCTCTGATCACTATCTATATTAGGATTTGGAATAAGCCCGTTGAAAATAAAACCACGATTGACTTTCACTTAAGAAGCTGCTCATACATTTGAAACATGCAGAGGAGAAATAAGCCTTATCTTAATTCCTTTATCACTCTTCGAAAGACATTAAATTATTCGTAACTGCATTATTGATTTAAGTTTCTTTTCAAATTTAACTCTCTTTTCGATTAAAGAATTTCCTTGTTACAGCCCCTTTAAATTAATCTTGAATTTCCCTAGGCAAAATTGCTTAACCAATTTTCATAAATAGATCTAAGGCTATTCTATTGTATAAAGAGTGTAAATTTCTCTCACTTGATTCCAGATGATTTAGTTTCATTTAATATTTGAACTTGTATGCACTGATCTCAACTTTAAAAATAAACCTTTCCATAAAGGTTCTTTCAAAGATATTTACTTTAAATCAAAGAGATATACCTTTTAAAGTAAGCAAAGCATTATGAAGAATACGTTAACTGACAAATTATAATGGTAGCACGATCCTCTATGTTATATTGTTTTACTTTCAATCCTTATCTATTAATTTCGTCACAATTTTAATAACTATGTAAGATTTATAATCATATGAAGAAAGACTTCCAAAGATTTAAGAAATTTCGTTCTATACTTTCAAAAACATTTTCAAATTTCTATTTTGAGATAATTGAGCAGCATATCGTCGGCAAAAAAGGAAAAGTAAAGTTTAAAAATTGTAGAGAATTTCAACTTGATTAATCTCTAGCAATGCATTTTATGCGAAACTTAATCAAAGGCTTAAAATGCTTCGATGAAAGTACGAGCCTTCTTAAGGATACACTATTCTCGAGATGCTAAGATGAGATTTAAGAAAGTTAGGATTCTATGAAGAAATGCATAGTGTCCTACTTAAAGTATCCCCATAAAATATGAAATGCCGTTCTCATGACTTGAATCTTTAAAGCATTATATAAACTATAAATACTTTTGAAACAAAAAGATCTTATACACTGCACATTATTATCATGAATATCAATTAAAGCTTTTAAAGTGGCTCTCTGATAAAGTGCATTCGCAATTTCTTGTTAGTAGACATATTTTGAATAAGAAAAGTTTGCACGGCCCTCGCTGATATCGAAAAATCTGATAGTAAGACAAGATAAGAAACTTTCTCATCGAGGATCTTTCGTGCTTATTATGCTCTCTGATCACTATCTATATTAGGATTTGGAAAAAGCCCGTTGAAAATAAAACCACGATTGACTTTCACTTAAGAAGCTGCTCATACATTTGAAACATGCAGAGGAGAAATAAGCCTTATCTTAATTCCTTTATCACTCTTCGAAAGACATTAAATTATTCGTAACTGCATTTTTGATTTAAGTTTCTTTTTAAATTTAACTCTCTTTTCGATTAAAGAATTTCCTTGTTACAGCCCCTTTAAATTAATCTTGAATTTCCCTAGGCTAAATTGCTTAACCAATTTTCATAAATAGATCTAAGGCTATTCTATTGTATAAAGAGTGTAAATTTCTCTCACTTGATTCCAGATGATTTAGTTTCATTTAATATTTGAACTTGCATGCACTGATCTCAACTTTAAAAATAAACCTTTCCATAAAGGTTCTTTCAAAGATATTTACTTTAAATCAAAGAGATATACCTTTTAAAGTAAGCAAAGCATTATGAAGAATACGTTAACTGACAAAATTATAATGGTAGCACGATCCTCTATGTTATATTGTTTTACTTTCAATCCTTATCTATTAATTTCGTCACAATTTTAATAACTATGTAAGATTTATAATCATATGAAGAAAGACTTCAAAGATTTAAGAAATTTCGTTCTATACTTTCAAAAACATTTTCAAATTTCTATTTTGAGATAATTGAGCAGCATATCGTCGGCAAAAAAGGAAAAGTAAAGTTTAAAAATTGTAGAGAATTTCAACTTGATTAATCTCTAGCAATGCATTTTATGCGAAACTTAATCAAAGGCTTAAAATGCTTCGATGAAAGTACGAGCCTTCTTAAGGATACACTATTCTCGAGATGCTAAGATGAGATTTAAGAAAGTTAGGATTCTATGAAGAAATGCATAGTGTCCTACTTAAAGTATCCCCATAAAATATGAAATGCCGTTCTCTTGACTTGAATCTTTAAAGCATTATATAAACTATAAATACTTTTGAAACAAAAAGATCTTATACACTGCACATTATTATCATGAATATCAATTAAAGCTTTTAAAGTGGCTCTCTGATAAAGTGCATTCGCAATTTCTTGTTAGTAGACATATTTTGAATAAGAAAAGTTTGCACGGCCCTCGCTGATATCGAAAAATCTGATAGAAAGACAAGATAAGAAACTTTCTCATCGAGGATCTTTCGTGCTTATTATGCTCTCTGATCACTATCTATATTAGGATTTGGAAAAAGCCCGTTGAAAATAAAACCACGATTGACTTTCACTTAAGAAGCTGCTCATACATTTGAAGCATGCAGAGGAGAAATAAGCCTTATCTTAATTCCTTTATCACTCTTCGAAAGACATTAAATTATTCGTAACTGCATTATTGATTTAAGTTTCTTTTCAAATTTAACTCTCTTTTCGATTAAAGAATTTCCTTGTTACAGCCCCTTTAAATTAATCTTGAATTTCCCTAGGCAAAATTGCTTAACCAATTTTTCATAAATAGATCTAAGGCTATTCTATTGTATAAAGAGTGTAAATTTCTCTCACTTGATTCCAGATGATTTAGTTTCATTTAATATTTGAACTTGCATGCACTGATCTCAACTTTAAAAATAAACCTTTCCATAAAGGTTCTTTCAAAGATATTTACTTTAAATCAAAGAGATATACCTTTTAAAGTAAGCAAAGCATTATGAAGAATACGTTAACTGACAAATTATAATGGTAGCACGATCCTCTATGTTATTTTGTTTTACTTTCAATCCTTATCTATTAATTTCGCCACAAATATATATAACTATGTAGGATTAAAAATCTTATGAAGAAAGACTTCAAAGATTTAAGAAATTTCGTTCTATACTTTCAAAAACATTTTCAAATTTCTATTTTGAGATAATTGAGCAGCATATCGTCGGCAAAAAAGGAAAAGTAAAGTTTAAAAATTGTAGAGAATTTCAACTTGATTAATCTCTAGCAATGCATTTTATGCGAAACTTAATCAAAGGCTTAAAATGCTTCGATGAAAGTACGAGCCTTCTTAAGGATACACTATTCTCGAGATGCTAAGATGAGATTTAAGAAAGTTAGGATTCTATGAAGAAATGCATAGTGTCCTACTTAAAGTATCCCATAAAATATGAAATGCCGTTCTCATGACTTGAATCTTTAAAACATTAAATAAAATATACTTTCGAAACAAAAAAATCTTATACACTGCACAATATTATCACGAATATCAATTAAACTTTCAAAGTGCCACTCTGATAAAGTGCATTCGCAATTTCTTGTAGTAAACATATTTTGAAAAAGAAAAGTTTGCACGCCCCTCGCTAAGATCAAAAAACCTGATAGAAAGACAAGATAAAAAACTTACTCATCGAGGATCCTTCGTGCTTATTATGCTCTCTGATCTCTATATTAGAATTGGAAAAAGCCCGTTAAATAAAACCACGATTGACTTTCACTTAAGAAGCTGCTCATACATATGAAACATGCAGAGGAGAAATAAGCCTTATCTTAATTCCTTTATCACTCTTCGAAAAACATTAAATTATTCGTAACTGCATTTTTGATTTAAGTTTCTTTTCAAATTTAACTCTCTTTTCGATTAAAGAATTTCCTTGTTACAGCCCCTTTAAATTAATCTTGAATTTCCCTAGGCAAAATTGCTTAACCAATTTTCATAAATAGATCTAAGGCTATTCTATTGTATAAAGAGTGTAAACTTCTCTCACTTGATTCCAGATGATTTAGTTTCATTTAATATTTGAACTTGCATGCACTGATCTCAACTTTAAAAATAAACCTTTCCATAAAGGTTCTTTCAAAGATATTTACTTTAAATCAAAGAGATATACCTTTTAAAGTAAGCAAAGCATTATGAAGAATACGTTAACCGACAAATTATAATGGTAGCACGATCCTCTATGTTATATTGTTTTACTTTCAATCCTTATCTATTAATTTCGTCACAATTTTAATAACTATGTAAGATTTATAATCATATGAAGAAAGACTTCAAAGATTTAAGAAATTTCGTTCTATACTTCAAAAACATTTTTAAATTTCTATTTTGAGATAATTGAGCAGCATATCGTAAGCAAAAAAGGAAAAGCAAAGTTTAAAAATTGTAGAGAATTTCAACTGATTAATCTCTAGCAATGCATTTTATGCGAAACTTAATCAAAGGCTTGAAATGCTTCGTTGAAAGTACGAGCCTTCTTAAGGATACACTATTCTCGAGATGCTAAGATGAGATTTAAGAAAGTTAGGTTTCTATGAAAAAATTCATAGTGTCCTACTTAAAGTATCCCCATAAAATATGAAATGCCGTTCTCATGACTTGAATCTTTAAAGCATTATATAAACTATAAATACTTTTGAAACAAAAAGATCTTATACACTGCACATTATTATCATGAATATCAATTAAAGCTTTAAAGTGCTCCTGATAAAGTGCATTCGCAATTTCTTGTTAGTAGACATATTTTGAATAAGAAAAGTTTGCACGGCCCTCGCTGATATCGAAAAATCTGATAGAAAGACAAAATAAGAAACTTTCTCATCGAGGATCTTTCGTGCTTATTATGCTCTCTGATCACTATCTATATTAGGATTGGAAAAAGCCCGTTGAAAATAAAACCACGATTGACTTTCACTTAAGAAGCTGCTCATACATTTGAAACATGCAGAGGAGAAATAAGCCTTATCTTAATTCCTTTATCACTCTTCGAAAGACATTAAATTATTCGTAACTGCATTTTTGATTTAAGTTTCTTTTCAAATTTAACTCTCTTTTCGATTAAAGAATTTCCTTGTTACAGCCCCTTTAAATTAATCTTGAATTTCCCTAGGCAAAATTGCTTAACCAATTTTCATAAATAGATATAAGGCTATTCTATTGTATAAAGAGTGTAAATTTCTCTCACTTGATTCCAGATGATTTAGTTTCATTTAATATTTGAACTTGCATGCACTGATCTCAACTTTAAAAATAAACCTTTCCATAAAGGTTCTTTCAAAGATATTTACTTTAAATCAAAGAGATATACCTTTTAAAGTAAGCAAAGCATTATGAAGAATACGTGATTAACTGACAAATTATCAATGGTAAAAGCACGAAATCCTCCTAATGTTATAACTTGTTTTACTTTCAATCACTTATCTATTCTAATTTAAGCCACAATATTTTAAAGTAAGCTATGTAAGCAATTTAAAGTTATATGAAGAAAGACTTCAAAGATTTAAGAAATTTCGTTCTATACTTTCAAAAACATTTTCAAATTTCTATTTTGAGATAATTGAGCAGCATATCGTCGGCAAAAAAGGAAAAGTAAAGTTTAAAAATTGTAGAGAATTTCAACTTGATTAATCTCTAGCAATGCATTTTATGCGAAACTTAATCAAAGGCTTAAAATGCTTCGATGAAAGTACGAGCCTTCTTAAGGATACACTATTCTCGAGATGCTAAGATGAGATTTAAGAAAGTTAGGATTCTATGAAGAAATGCATAGTGTCCTACTTAAAGTATTCCCCATAAAATATGAAATGCCGTTCTCTTGAATTGAATCTTTAAAGCATTATATAAACTCTATATACTTTTGAAACAGAAAGATCTTTCTTATACACTGCTCATTATTATCATGAATATCAATTAAAGCTTTTAAAGTGGCTCTCTGATAAAGTGCATTCGCAATTTCTTGTTAGTAGACATATTTTGAATAAGAAAAGTTTGCACGTCCCTTTCTGATATCGAAAAATCTGATAGTAAGACAAGATAAGAAACTTTCTCATCGAGGATCTTTCGTGCTTATTATGCTCTCTGATCACTATCTATATTAGGATTTGGAAAAAGCCCGTTGAAAATAAAACCACGATTGACTTTCACTTAAGAAGCTGCTCATACATTTGAAACATGCAGAAGAGAAATAAGCCTTATCTTAATTCCTTTATCACTCTTCGAAAGACATTAAATTATTCGTAACTGCATTTTTGATTTAAGTTTCTTTTTAAATTTAACTCTCTTTTCGATTAAAGAATTTCCTTGTTACAGCCCCTTTAAATTAATCTTGAATTTCCCTAGGCTAAATTGCTTAACCAATTTTCATAAATAGATCTAAGGCTATTCTATTGTATAAAGAGTGTAAATTTCTCTCACTTGATTCCAGATGATTTAGTTTCATTTAATATTTGAACTTGCATGCACTGATCTCAACTTTAAAAATAAACCTTTCCATAAAGGTTCTTTCAAAGATATTTACTTTAAATCAAAGAGATATACCTTTTAAAGTAAGCAAAGCATTATGAAGAATACGTGTTTAACTGCAAACAAATTATAATGGTAGCACGATCCTCTATGTTATATTGTTTTACTTTCAATCCTTATCTATTAATTTCGTCACAATTTTAATAACTATGTAAGATTTATAATCATATGAAGAAAGACTTCAAAGATTTAAGAAATTTCGTTCTATACTTCAAAAACATTTTTAAATTTCTATTTTGAGATAATTGAGCAGCATATCGTAAGCAAAAAAGGAAAAGCAAAGTTTAAAAATTGTAGAGAATTTCAACTTGATTAATCTCTAGCAATGCATTTTATGCGAAACTTAATCAAAGGCTTGAAATGCTTCGTTGAAAGTACGAGCCTTCTTAAGGATACACTATTCTCGAGATGCTAAGATGAGATTTAAGAAAGTTAGGTTTCTATGAAAAAATTCATAGTGTCCTACTTAAAGTATCCCCATAAAATATGAAATGCCGTTCTCATGACTTGAATCTTTAAAGCATTATATAAACTATAAATACTTTTGAAACAAAAAGATCTTATACACTGCACATTATTATCATGAATATCAATTAAAGCTTTTAAAGTGGCTCTCTGATAAAGTGCATTCGCAATTTCTTGTTAGTAGACATATTTTGAATAAGAAAAGTTTGCACGTCCCTCTCTGAGATCGAAAAATATGATAGTAAGACAAGATAAGAAACATTCTCATCGAGGATCTTTCGTGCTTATTATGCTATCTGATCACTATCTATATTAGGATTTGGAAAAAGGCCGTTTAAAAAAAAAATTAGATCTATTTATGGAATTGGTTAAGCAATTTTGCCTAGGGAAATTCAAGATTAATTTAAAGGGGCTGTAACAAGCAAATCCTTTAATTGAAAAGAGAGTTCAATTTGAATAGAAACTTAAATCAATGCAGTGACACATAATTTAGTTTCTTTCGAAGAGAGAGAGAGAGTGATAAAGGAATTAAGAAAAGGCTCATTTCAGCTCTGCATGTTTCAATTCTATGAGCAGCTTTCTTAAGTGATGGCAAAAAGATATTTGATTTTGAACGGGCTTTTCCAAATCCAAATATAAAGATCTGAGAGCATAATAAGCACGAGGGATCCTCGATGAGTAAGCTTTTTATCTTGTCTTACTATCAGATGTTTTGATTTCAGCGAGGGGCGTGCAAACTTTTCTTTTTCAAAAAATGTCTCCTAACAAGAAATTACCAATGCACTTTAAAAGCTTTAATTGATATTCATGATAATAATGAGCAATCTATTAATATCGAGAGCTTTTTGTTTCAAAAGTATATAAAGTTTATATAATACTTTAAATATTCAAGACAAAACCACGCCATATAATATTTAATGATAGATTGAGCACACTATGAAATTCTTCATAGGATCCTTATTGCTCAGTTTCTTAAATCTCATCT
>ARYC01019848.1:0-11253 GCA_000711775.1 Oxytricha trifallax
TTTAACTCTCTTTTCGATTAAAGAATTTCCTTGTTACAGCCCCTTTAAATTAATCTTGAATTTCCCTAGGCAAAATTGCTTAACCAATTTTCATAAATAGATTTAAGGCTATTCTTTTGTATAAAGAGTGTAAACTTCTCTCACTTGATTCCAGATGATTTAGTTTCATTTAATATTTGAACTTGTATGCACTGATCTCAACTTTAAAAATAAACCTTTCCATAAAGGTTCTTTCAAAGATATTTACTTTAAATCAAAGAGATATACCTTTTAAAGTAAGCAAAGCATTATGAAGAATACGTTAACTGACAAATTATAATGGTAGCACGATCCTCTATGTTATATTGTTTTACTTTCAATCCTTATCTATTAATTTCGTCACAATTTTAATAACTATGTAAGATTTATAATCATATGAAGAAAGACTTCAAAGATTTAAGAAATTTCGTTCTATACTTCAAAAACATTTTTAAATTTCTATTTTGAGATAATTGAGCAGCATATCGTAAGCAAAAAAGGAAAAGCAAAGTTTAAAAATTGTAGAGAATTTCAACTTGATTAATCTCTAGCAATGCATTTTATGCGAAACTTAATCAAAGGCTTGAAATGCTTCGTTGAAAGTACGAGCCTTCTTAATGATACACTATTCTCGAGATGCTAAGATGAGATTTAAGAAAGTTAGGATTCTATGAAGAAATTCATAGTGTCCTACTTAAAGTATCTCCATAAAATATGAAATGCCGTTCTCTTGACTTGAATCTTTAAAGCATTATATAAACTATAAATACTTTTGAAACAAAAAGATCTTATACACTGCACATTAATATCATGAATATCAATTAAAGCTTTTAAAGTGGCTCTCTGATAAAGTGCATTCGCAATTTCTTGTTAGTAGACATATTTTGAATAAGAAAAGTTTGCACGTCCCTTTCTGATATCGAAAAATCTGATAGTAAGACAAGATAAGAAACTTTCTCATCGAGGATCTTTCGTGCTTATTATGCTCTCTGATCACTATCTATATTAGGATTTGGAAAAAGCCCGTTGAAAATAAAACCACGATTGACTTTCACTTAAGAAGCTGCTCATACATTTGAAGCATGCAGAGGAGAAATAAGCCTTATCTTAATTCCTTTATCACTCTTCGAAAGACATTAAATTATTCGTAACTGCATTATTGATTTAAGTTTCTTTTCAAATTTAACTCTTTTCGATTAAAGAATTTCCTTGTTACAGCCCCTTTAAATTAATCTTGAATTTCCCTAGGCAAAATTGCTTAACCAATTTTCATAAATAGATTTAAGGCTATTCTTTTGTATAAAGAGTGTAAACTTCTCTCACTTGATTCCAGATGATTTAGTTTCATTTAATATTTGAACTTGTATGCACTGATCTCAACTTTAAAAATAAACCTTTCCATAAAGGTTCTTTCAAAGATTTTTCATATATTAAAGAGAAACACCTTTCCTTTTATACTTAGCAACGCATTTTGAAGGATACGTTAACTGACAAATTATAATGGTAGCACGATCCTCTATGTTATATTGTTTTACTTTCAATCCTTATCTATTAATTTCGTCACAATTTTAATAACTATGTAAGATTTATAATCATATGAAGAAAGACTTCAAAGATTTAAGAAATTTCGTTCTATACTTCAAAAACATTTTTAAATTTCTATTTTGAGATAATTGAGCAGCATATCGTAAGCAAAAAAGGAAAAGCAAAGTTTAAAAATTGTAGAGAATTTCAACTTGATTAATCTCTAGCAATGCATTTTATGCGAAACTTAATCAAAGGCTTGAAATGCTTCGTTGAAAGTACGAGCCTTCTTAAGGATACACTATTCTCGAGATGCTAAGATGAGATTTAAGAAAGTTAGGTTTCTATGAAAAAATTCATAGTGTCCTACTTAAAGTATCCCCATAAAATATGAAATGCCGTTCTCATGACTTGAATCTTTAAAGCATTATATAAACTATAAATACTTTTGAAACAAAAAGATCTTATACACTGCACATTATTATCATGAATATCAATTAAAGCTTTTAAAGTGGCTCTCTGATAAAGTGCATTCGCAATTTCTTGTTTAGTAGACATATTTTGAATAAGAAAAGTTTGCACGGCCCTCGCTGATATCGAAAAATCTGATAGAAAGACAAGATAAGAAACTTTCTCATCGAGGATCTTTCGTGCTTATTATGCTCTCTGATCACTATCTATATTAGGATTGGAAAAAGCCCGTTGAAAATAAAACCACGATTGACTTTCACTTAAGAAGCTGCTCATACATTTGAAACATGCAGAGGAGAAATAAGCCTTATCTTATTTCCTTTATCACTCTTCGAAAGACATTAAATTATTCGTAACTGCATTTTTTATTTAAGTTTCTTTTCAAATTTAACTCTCTTTTCGATTAAAGAATTTCCTTGTTACAGCCCCTTTAAATTAATCTTGAATTTCCCTAGGCAAAATTGCTTAACCAATTTTCATAAATAGATCTAAGGCTATTCTATTGTATAAAGAGTGTAAATTTCTCTCACTTGATTCCAGATGATTTAGTTTCATTTAATATTTGAACTTGCATGCACTGATCTCAACTTTAAAAATAAACCTTTCCATAAAGGTTCTTTCAAAGATATTTACTTTAAATCAAAGAGATATACCTTTTAAAGTAAGCAAAGCATTATGAAGAATACGTTAACTGACAAATTATAATGGTAGCACGATCCTCTATGTTATATTGTTTTACTTTCAATCCTTATCTATTAATTTCGTCACAATTTTAATAACTATGTAAGATTTATAATCATATGAAGAAAGACTTCAAAGATTTAAGAAATTTCGTTCTATACTTCAAAAACATTTTTAAATTTCTATTTTGAGATAATTGAGCAGCATATCGTAAGCAAAAAAGGAAAAGCAAAGTTTAAAAATTGTAGAGAATTTCAACTTGATTAATCTCTAGCAATGCATTTTATGCGAAACTTAATCAAAGGCTTGAAATGCTTCGTTGAAAGTACGAGCCTTCTTAAGGATACACTATTCTCGAGATGCTAAGATGAGATTTAAGAAAGTTAGGTTTCTATGAAAAAATTCATAGTGTCCTACTTAAAGTATCCCCATAAAATATGAAATGCCGTTCTCATGACTTGAATCTTTAAAGCATTATATAAACTATAAATACTTTTGAAACAAAAAGATCTTATACACTGCACATTATTATCATGAATATCAATTAAAGCTTTTAAAGTGGCTCTCTGAAAAGTGCATTCGCAATTTCTTGTTAGTAGACATATTTTGAATAAGAAAAGTTTGCACGGCCCTCGCTGATATCGAAAAATCTGATAGTAAGACAAAATAAGAAACTTTCTCATCGAGGATCTTTCGTGCTTATTATGCTCTCTGATCACTATCTATATTAGGATTTGGAATAAGCCCGTTGAAAATAAAACCACGATTGACTTTCACTTAAGAAGCTGCTCATACATTTGAAACATGCAGAGGAGAAATAAGCCTTATCTTAATTCCTTATCACTCTTCGAAAGACATTAAATTATTCGTAACTGCATTTTTGATTTAAGTTTCTTTTCATATTTAACTCTCTTTTCGATTAAAGAATTTCCTTGTTACAGCCCCTTTAAATTAATCTTGAATTTCCCTAGGCAAAATTGCTTAACCAATTTTCATAAATAGATCTAAGGCTATTCTATTGTATAAAGAGTGTAAATTTCTCTCACTTGATTCCAGATGATTTAGTTTCATTTAATATTTGAACTTGCATGCACTGATCTCAACTTTAAAAATAAACCTTTCCATAAAGGTTCTTTCAAAGATATTTACTTTAAATCAAAGAGATATACCTTTTAAAGTAAGCAAAGCATTATGAAGAATACGTTAACTGACAAATTATAATGGTAGCACGATCCTCTATGTTATATTGTTTTACTTTCAATCCTTATCTATTAATTTCGTCACAATTTTAATAACTATGTAAGATTTATAATCATATGAAGAAAGACTTCAAAGATTTAAGAAATTTCGTTCTATACTTCAAAAACATTTTTAAATTTCTATTTTGAGATAATTGAGCAGCATATCGTAAGCAAAAAAGGAAAAGCAAAGTTTAAAAATTGTAGAGAATTTCAACTTGATTAATCTCTAGCAATGCATTTTATGCGAAACTTAATCAAAGGCTTGAAATGCTTCGTTGAAAGTACGAGCCTTCTTAAGGATACACTATTCTCGAGATGCTAAGATGAGATTTAAGAAAGTTAGGTTTCTATGAAAAAATTCATAGTGTCCTACTTAAAGTATCCCCATAAAATATGAAATGCCGTTCTCATGACTTGAATCTTTAAAGCATTATATAAACTATAAATACTTTTGAAACAAAAAGATCTTATACACTGCACATTATTATCATGAATATCAATTAAAGCTTTTAAAGTGGCTCTCTGATAAAGTGCATTCGCAATTTCTTGTTAGTAGACATATTTTGAATAAGAAAAGTTTGCACGGCCCTCGCTGATATCGAAAAATCTGATAGAAAGACAAGATAAGAAACTTTCTCATCGAGGATCTTTCGTGCTTATTATGCTCTCTGATCACTATCTATATTAGGATTGGAAAAAGCCCGTTGAAAATAAAACCACGATTGACTTTCACTTAAGAAGCTGCTCATACATTTGAAACATGCAGAGGAGAAATAAGCCTTATCTTAATTCCTTTATCACTCTTCGAAAGACATTAAATTATTCGTAACTGCATTTTTGATTTAAGTTTCTTTTTAAATTTAACTCTCTTTTCGATTAAAGAATTTCCTTGTTACAGCCCCTTTAAATTAATCTTGAATTTCCCTAGGCTAAATTGCTTAACCAATTTTCATAAATAGATCTAAGGCTATTCTATTGTATAAAGAGTGTAAATTTCTCTCACTTGATTCCAGATGATTTAGTTTCATTTAATATTTGAACTTGCATGCACTGATCTCAACTTTAAAAATAAACCTTTCCATAAAGGTTCTTTCAAAGATATTTACTTTAAATCAAAGAGATATACCTTTTAAAGTAAGCAAAGCATTATGAAGAATACGTTACATGACAAATTATAATGGTAGCACGATCCTCTATGTTATATTGTTTTACTTTCAATCCTTATCTATTAATTTCGTCACAATTTTAATAACTATGTAAGATTTATAATCATATGAAGAAAGACTTCAAAGATTTAAGAAATTTCGTTCTATACTTTCAAAAACATTTTCAAATTTCTATTTTGAGATAATTGAGCAGCATATCGTCGGCAAAAAAGGAAAAGTAAAGTTTAAAAATTGTAGAGAATTTCAACTTGATTAATCTCTAGCAATGCATTTTATGCGAAACTTAATCAAAGGCTTAAAATGCTTCGATGAAAGTACGAGCCTTCTTAAGGATACACTATTCTCGAGATGCTAAGATGAGATTTAAGAAAGTTAGGATTCTATGAAGAAATGCATAGTGTCCTACTTAAAGTATCCCCATAAATATGAAATGCCGTTCTCTTGACTTGAATCTTTAAAGCATTATATAAACTATAAATACTTTTGAAACAAAAAGATCTTATACACTGCACATTAATATCATGAATATCAATTAAAGCTTTTAAAGTGGCTCTCTGATAAAGTGCATTCGCAATTTCTTGTTAGTAGACATATTTTGAATAAGAAAAGTTTGCACGTCCCTTTCTGATATCGAAAAATCTGATAGTAAGACAAGATAAGAAACTTTCTCATCGAGGATCTTTCGTGCTTATTATGCTCTCTGATCACTATCTATATTAGGATTTGGAAAAAGCCCGTTGAAAATAAAACCACGATTGACTTTCACTTAAGAAGCTGCTCATACATTTGAAACATGCAGAGGAGAAATAAGCCTTATCTTAATTCCTTTATCACTCTTCGAAAGACATTAAATTATTCGTAACTGCATTTTTGATTTAAGTTTCTTTTCATATTTAACTCTCTTTTCGATTAAAGAATTTCCTTGTTACAGCCCCTTTAAATTAATCTTGAATTTCCCTAGGCAAAATTGCTTAACCAATTTTCATAAATAGATCTAAGGCTATTCTATTGTATAAAGAGTGTAAATTTCTCTCACTTGATTCCAGATGATTTAGTTTCATTTAATATTTGAACTTGCATGCACTGATCTCAACTTTAAAAATAAACCTTTCCATAAAGGTTCTTTCAAAGATATTTACTTTAAATCAAAGAGATATACCTTTTAAAGTAAGCAAAGCATTATGAAGAATACGTTAACTGACAAATTATAATGGTAGCACGATCCTCTATGTTATATTGTTTTACTTTCAATCCTTATCTATTAATTTCGTCACAATTTTAATAACTATGTAAGATTTATAATCATATGAAGAAAGACTTCAAAGATTTAAGAAATTTCGTTCTATACTTCAAAAACATTTTTAAATTTCTATTTTGAGATAATTGAGCAGCATATCGTAAGCAAAAAAGGAAAAGCAAAGTTTAAAAATTGTAGAGAATTTCAACTTGATTAATCTCTAGCAATGCATTTTATGCGAAACTTAATCAAAGGCTTGAAATGCTTCGTTGAAAGTACGAGCCTTCTTAAGGATACACTATTCTCGAGATGCTAAGATGAGATTTAAGAAAGTTAGGTTTCTATGAAAAAATTCATAGTGTCCTACTTAAAGTATCCCCATAAAATATGAAATGCCGTTCTCATGACTTGAATCTTTAAAGCATTATATAAACTATAAATACTTTTGAAACAAAAAGATCTTATACACTGCACATTATTATCATGAATATCAATTAAAGCTTTTAAAGTGGCTCTCTGATAAAGTGCATTCGCAATTTCTTGTTAGTAGACATATTTTGAATAAGAAAAGTTTGCACGGCCCTCGCTGATATCGAAAAATCTGATAGTAAGACAAAATAAGAAACTTTCTCATCGAGGATCTTTCGTGCTTATTATGCTCTCTGATCACTATCTATATTAGGATTTGGAATAAGCCCGTTGAAAATAAAACCACGATTGACTTTCACTTAAGAAGCTGCTCATACATTTGAAACATGCAGAGGAGAAATAAGCCTTATCTTAATTCCTTTATCACTCTTCGAAAGACATTAAATTATTCGTAACTGCATTTTTGATTTAAGTTTCTTTTTAAATTTAACTCTCTTTTCGATTAAAGAATTTCCTTGTTACAGCCCCTTTAAATTAATCTTGAATTTCCCTAGGCTAAATTGCTTAACCAATTTTCATAAATAGATCTAAGGCTATTCTATTGTATAAAGAGTGTAAATTTCTCTCACTTGATTCCAGATGATTTAGTTTCATTTAATATTTGAACTTGCATGCACTGATCTCAACTTTAAAAATAAACCTTTCCATAAAGGTTCTTTCAAAGATATTTACTTTAAATCAAAGAGATATACCTTTTAAAGTAAGCAAAGCATTATGAAGAATACGTTAACTGCAAATTATAATGGTAGCACGATCCTCTATGTTATATTGTTTTACTTTCAATCCTTATCTATTAATTTCGTCACAATTTTAATAACTATGTAAGATTTATAATCATATGAAGAAAGACTTCAAAGATTTAAGAAATTTCGTTCTATACTTCAAAAACATTTTTAAATTTCTATTTTGAGATAATTGAGCAGCATATCGTAAGCAAAAAAGGAAAAGCAAAGTTTAAAAATTGTAGAGAATTTCAACTTGATTAATCTCTAGCAATGCATTTTATGCGAAACTTAATCAAAGGCTTGAAATGCTTCGATGAAAGTACGAGCCTTCTTAAGGATACACTATTCTCGAGATGCTAAGATGAGATTTAAGAAAGTTAGGATTCTATGAAGAAATTCATAGTGTCCTACTTAAAGTATCCCATAAAATATGAAATGCCGTTCTCTTGACTTGAATCTTTAAAGCATTATATAAACTATAAATACTTTTGAAACAAAAAGATCTTATACACTGCACATTAATATCATGAATATCAATTAAAGCTTTTAAAGTGGCTCTCTGATAAAGTGCATTCGCAATTTCTTGTTAGTAGACATATTTTGAATAAGAAAAGTTTGCACGGCCCTCGCTGATATCGAAAAATCTGATAGTAAGACAAAATAAGAAACTTTCTCATCGAGGATCTTTCGTGCTTATTATGCTCTCTGATCACTATCTATATTAGGATTTGGAATAAGCCCGTTGAAAATAAAACCACGATTGACTTTCACTTAAGAAGCTGCTCATACATTTGAAACATGCAGAGGAGAAATAAGCCTTATCTTAATTCCTTTATCACTCTTCGAAAGACATTAAATTATTCGTAACTGCATTTTTGATTTAAGTTTCTTTTTAAATTTAACTCTCTTTTCGATTAAAGAATTTCCTTGTTACAGCCCCTTTAAATTAATCTTGAATTTCCCTAGGCTAAATTGCTTAACAATTTTCATAAATAGATCTAAGGCTATTCTATTGTATAAAGAGTGTAAATTTCTCTCACTTGATTCCAGATGATTTAGTTTCATTTAATATTTGAACTTGCATGCACTGATCTCAACTTTAAAAATAAACCTTTCCATAAAGGTTCTTTCAAAGATATTTACTTTAAATCAAAGAGATATACCTTTTAAAGTAAGCAAAGCATTATGAAGAATACGTAACTGACAAATTATAATGGTAGCACGATCCTCTATGTTATATTGTTTTACTTTCAATCCTTATCTATTAATTTCGTCACAATTTTAATAACTATGTAAGATTTATAATCATATGAAGAAAGACTCAAAGATTTAAGAAATTTCGTTCTATACTTTCAAAAACATTTTCAAATTTCTATTTTGAGATAATTGAGCAGCATATCGTCGGCAAAAAAGGAAAAGTAAAGTTTAAAAATTGTAGAGAATTTCAACTTGATTAATCTCTAGCAATGCATTTTATGCGAAACTTAATCAAAGGCTTAAAATGCTTCGATGAAAGTACGAGCCTTCTTAAGGATACACTATTCTCGAGATGCTAAGATGAGATTTAAGAAAGTTAGGATTCTATGAAGAAATGCATAGTGTCCTACTTAAAGTATCCCCATAAAATATGAAATGCCGTTCTCATGACTTGAATCTTTAAAGCATTATATAAACTATAAATACTTTTGAAACAAAAAGATCTTATACACTGCACATTATTATCATGAATATCAATTAAAGCTTTTAAAGTGGCTCTCTGATAAAGTGCATTCGCAATTTCTTGTTAGTAGACATATTTTGAATAAGAAAAGTTTGCACGTCCCTCTCTGAGATCGAAAAATATGATAGTAAGACAAGATAAGAAACATTCTCATCGAGGATCTTTCGTGCTTATTATGCTATCTGATCACTATCTATATTAGGATTTGGAAAAAGGCCGTTTAAAAAAAAAATTAGATCTATTTATGGAATTGGTTAAGCAATTTTGCCTAGGGAAATTCAAGATTAATTTAAAGGGGCTGTAACAAGGAAATTCTTTAATTGAAAAGAGAGTTCAATTTGAATAGAAACTTAAATCAATGCAGTGACACATAATTTAGTTTCTTTCGAAGAGAGAGAGAGAGTGATAAAGGAATTAAGAAAAGGCTCATTTCAGCTCTGCATGTTTCAATTCTATGAGCAGCTTCTTAAGTGATGGCAAAAAGATATTTGATTTTGAACGGGCTTTTCCAAATCCAAATATAAAGATCAGAGAGCATAATAAGCACGAGGGATCCTCGATGAGTAAGCTTTTTATCTTGTCTTACTATCAGATGTTTTGATTTCAGTGAGGGGCGTGCAAACTTTTCTTTTTCAAAATATTTCTCCTAACAAGAAATTACCAATGCACTTTAAAAGCTTTAATTGATATTCATGATAATAATGAGCAATCTATAAATAAAGAGAGCTTATTGTTTCAAAAGTATATAAAGTTTATATAAGGCTTTAAAGATTCAAGTCAAAACCACGCCATATAATATTTAATGATAGATTGAGCACACTATGAAATTCTTCATAGGATCCTTAATGCTCAGTTTCTTAAATCTCATCTAAGCATTTCGATAATAGTGTTTCTTTAGAAAGGCTCAAACTTTCAACGAAGCATTTCAAGCCTTTGACTAAATTTCGCATAAAGTGCATTACTAGAGCTTAATCAAGTTGAGATTATCTACAATATTTATTCATTGCATTTCTTTTTTTGCCGACGAGATGCTGCTCAATTATCTCAAAATAGAAATTTGAAAATGTTTTGGAAAGTATAGAACGAAGATTGCTTAAATCTTTAAAGTCGTTCTTCAAATAATTTTTGAATCATACATAGTTATTAATATTGTGGCGAAAAAATTTAATAGATTAGGATTGAAAGTAAAACAATAAAACATTCAGGATCGTGTTGCCATTATTATTTTTCAGTTAACGTATCCTTCAAAATGCGTTGCTAAGTATAAAAGGAAAGGTGTATATCTTTAATATATGAAAAATCTTTGAAAGATCCTTTATTAATTTTTAAAGTTTCGAGATCAATGCATAAAAGTTCAAACTATTAAATGAAACGAAATCATCTAGAATCAAGTGAGAGAAATTTACACTCTTTATACAATAGAACAAATAGCCATAGATCTATTTATGGAATTGGTTAAGTAATTTTGCCTATGGAAAGCCAAGATTGATTTAAATGGGCTGTAACAAGCAAATCCTTGAATTGAAAAGAGAGTTTAATTTGAAAAGAAACTTAAATCAATGCAGTTACACATAATTTAGTTTCTTTCGAAGAGAGAGAGAGTGATAAAGGAATTAAGAAAAGGCTCATTTCAGCTCTGCATGTTTCAATTCTATGAGCAGCTTCTAAGTGATGGCAAAAAGATATTTGATTTTGAACGGGCTTTTCCAAATCCAAATATAAAGATCTGAGAGCATAATAAGCACGAGGGATCCTCGATGAGTAAGCTTTTTATCTTGTCTTACTATCAGATGTTTTGATTTCAGCGAGGGGCGTGCAAACTTTTCTTTTTCAAAAAATGTCTCCTAACAAGAAATTACCAATGCACTTTAAAAGCTTTAATTGATATTCATGATAATAATGAGCAATCTATTAATATCGAGAGCTTTTTGTTTCAAAAGTATATAAAGTTTATATAATACTTTAAATATTCAAGACAAAACCACGCCATATAATATTTAATGATAGATTGAGCACACTATGAAATTCTTCATAGGATCCT